>QBDW01005661.1:0-29071 GCA_003261595.1 Maconellicoccus hirsutus | reverse complement strand
GGTGCTTAAATGTCGAAAATTTGGTTTTTGGAGCATAACTCCCCTTCTATGGAACCAAAAAGGTTCAAATTTTGGATTTGGAGGTTAAATACGATTTAAAGAAAAGTACTATTTCAAAATTTTTATATCTCAATTTTGGCACCTCCCCCCCCAAATTTGGGGTTTTTAAAATCAAAATTTGCCCTTTGCTTTGTTATAGGCATCAAGTGTAGATCAAGAGCTTTCATTTAAAAAAAAAATCAGCTTCCTAACTGTAATAGGGGCTCCATGAAAATTATCTGAACCTTTTTGCTTGTAGCTTTATACATATAATCATATGGAAACTGCAATGTGAAAGTCGCCCTGCATGGGCGGAGCCAATGTTCCCCTCACACTTCTATTTTGACACGCTCCGTTCGCCTATGGTGAAATATCCAGATATAGTTAGTACGTTCGTGATCTATGACATGCTATCATGACATGAGAATATTAAGATTATCACTCATAAGAATGACACGTTGCGATGACGACGGTTACCACGACAATCGCGTGACGCTTTGCGATTTTGCGTGCCATAGTCAAGACATGAAAATGTCAAAAGTCACAATTTTAATTCAATCAGTAGATCAAACCGTATTGGTTTCGGTTTTAGTTTTTTTTTCATTTTAATTTTTTTTAGTTTTTAATTTTGGTGTCAGTTTCATCACAACCCACTAAGTATACGTATATAGTATTATCTAAAAGTTCAAGTCTGTTTGAACAAAAAGAAAATGAAAGGAACGAGGAAAATGATAGAATACCGAAATATTCGGTTTCAGTTTCTGTTTTCCATTATCAGTCGCCGTGGTCAAAATTCTAGAGACGTTAATTTTTATCAAAAAAAAAAGGGAAACTATGATAGTTTTAATTTTTGAAAATTTGCACCAACAAAACGAACAAGTTAAAACTCGCCTATTTATTTATGATACATAGATATTCATTCCTTCACATAAATCAGGATTATATAAATAATACAACACAATGCCTAAATATCCTTCGATGCATCGTTTAACCTTTTTCAAAAAGCTTAAAGTAACTTGAATGAGTAGTCATAATAACTTGTAAGCTTTTTCAAGCTTTCAAATTTCCTATTCACAGATGAGTAACAACGCGTAAGTTCAGTTACTGGAATAAATCCTCGTGACCGTTATCGCCTCCGTATTTATTATTTACACCGCTGTCTTTTACATTACTAAATGTCGAAATGCTTTCCGCTCAGATTTTACCTCGTATAAAGAAGCTATTGGTCTGCGAAAATATACATTGTCTGAGTTCTTCATGTTATCGGAGCACTTTGATGGGAATTTTTCGGTTTGTAGAATACATTATATCGTTCGACCCGTATAATCACAGCGAGAGATTTCTAAGTACCCGAAGAGTATACTGAAAATAGATCGTTTTGTGAGATATTCGCTAAAACAGATGGTTCAGTATTTGTAAATAGTACTTGAAAATTGAACAGCTTATGATAAGTCACGTTGTTTTTGTTTTCAACGTTGAAGCAATTAAAGTTCAACTCGGGGTGAATCTGATTATGAGAAACAAGTGTTTTCTTTTTTGTTATAGTTTTATAATGGAAATATACCGAAGAATGTGAATTGAACTTGGTTGATTTCATTGATTTTTTCAACCAGTCACACTTTTCTTTTCTTTATATCAACTATTGCAAACCTCTTGAAAGTTTACGATGTAATCAGTTCGAAATGGAAAAATCTTGAACGAATACGATTTGATTTCTATTTAGTGATAAAGGAATTCGTACAATAAATTTCAAACTTGAATACTAACACCAAAATGATAATAACGAGAAAAAAGTAAGGAAAAGGATTTATATGCGTACGTGCATTAATTAGAAATATTTATTAAAATGGTTTTTGTCGAGATAAGTTCATTCTGGGGTGAAATTCTGTTGATTAAATTTTTCTCAGACGTCTACCCGCTTTAATTTTCAACTCGAGTAAAAGGTGAAAAGACAGAAATGCTTCATGACGGATGTTAATTTAGCAGTTTTTATTCTTCAACATGGCGTTGTTTTTAATGAAATTTTCTTTTCAATTTCAACTTTCTGATTTGCTTTATGAGGAAAAAAATTGTACGTTTTTTTCTCGTGGCAAAGCTACGCGAAGAGGTTCGAGTTTGATGAAATTTCCGTATCGGTGATGAATGGGTGTTTGGTTTTGTGACGACGATTTTACGGTGTTACCGCGAGGATAATTTATTTTGTGTTCTTTATTTAATAAAACACCGGCATGGGGTTGTTAAGTATTGAAAAATACATCGATTCGAGACTTTTCCGACCATATTTTACGGTTACAATATGGCGACGTTTTATCATTTCATCGGAATTATCGAAAAAAAAGATTCTTTCGGTATTTTTTTTAGTAATTTTGAAAAAATACATATTTCTGGAGATATTTCAAAGCAACGAAATATTCGACGGGAATCTATCAATGTAAAACATCTTCAAATACGTGAAACTCGCGTCGAAACTGCGGCGAAATGAAGAAAGGAAAATTTGAAAAATGAAATCTTCATTCGCGTTGAGTTTTTTACGATATCACCTGTGGAGAGATACGTGATTGATGATACGTGCGCGTGTTATTTACTATAAAGATTCGGGCTAATTAAATTATTCAAATGACGATTGATGAGTTCGATGGGCGACGTTTATTGCGATCGTCGTTCGGTACCCGGTGGCGGATCAGCGTAAAAAATCGGAACGCGCTGCCGGTTTAAAAAATACAGAACAAGTTATGTAAATGTTTCCACGCGATGTTATCATGATTGTTCGCGTCATCTCTGCTTTTTCGATTTGTTGCTCGTGGAAGATTGGTGCATCTCGGGAACTGTACGGTTTTACTGAAAAGAACATCGATCGCCTTAGTCGTTTTGATACGGTGTACAGTTTAATCTTATTACGCCGAGTAAGGGAGCTCGATTTTATTAGAAGAATGCGGTTTTAACGGCATTCCGGTAATAAGCCGTTGTATTTTTAGATTTTTTTTTTTCAAATTTTTATCATGGTAATAACTATATTGTACGTCGTATGTGCTGTGTACTCGGTATGTGACCGGTGAATGCCAAGTGTGGAGATGGTTGTAGCCTTTTCGTACAAATTTTGGATATTTAATCATTTCGTGAAGAAATATTTGTTCGCGATTGTTCCCAGTTCCAATGGTTACGTCGATCTATGATTTATGATCTTCGCTTATCCGCGCCGAATTTAATGAGTTAATTTCAAGGCACGTTTTCGTGAGAATTGAAAGAAATTCTAGTAAGTGTACTATTTTTTGACGTTATCAATTGTGATAGTGATTGAAGTGACGCAGGTGTCGATGCGTCGACGTTATTTGGGTTTTCTAGCTGACGATATCGGACAAGAGTGACAAGATGTTTTTAGATTTTCTTTAATATAGGTTACAGGGTTCAAATCGACTTCGCGGTTCGTTGATTTGTGTTTTTCGATCGGTTAATAAACTAGGAACTGGGATTGCTTGGGATTGTTGATGTTCTTCGACATAAGAACATTGTTGTACGATGTACAATCATTTGAATTCTGTATCAGAGTGCTGCGCAGTAACGATGGGCTATCGATAACGATTTCGATAGTTTTTTTCATACCATTGATAGTAAGGAAGTCTAAACTATTCAGAAATTCAGAAAATAACAATACGTATGTTTCTATCGGTTTTGAAAAAATGACTTTTGAACTAATGAACACTACAAATCTTATAAGAAAATTTTCGAAAACTGTACAAATCTTATTAGAAGTAACAGTTTAATCCTTTTCAATGAATTTGTGATTGAGGTTCAATAAAGCTAGGGTTCTTACAATATTACGACTTGAATAATTTCGCCGGTCGGTAACGACATAACCACTAGTGCTGAACATCCGCTCAACAGGAACCGATGTCACTGGGGTTTACAAGCACCTACTGTAAAGCAGTATCGCACAATATGTTCTTCTCGATATCGCCAACAAACCAGTACTTCAATGGATTTTCTGATAAAATTATGCGCTTTCTTTCAATGTAGTTCCTTACTAAGATTTCAGCATCAGTTTTTTTCCTAAGTATTTGTAACTACTGGTATCGTCTAGTAGATTGCGAAGTTTTTTGATTTCGATTTGAACTACAACACTACGTAGGTGAATGATGGTGGCGAGTAAAAAACTATCGAAAACTATCGAGCACCACTGTATCATATTCTCCGATGATTCAATTGTATTTCCAAAAAAGTTTTCAAGAAATTTTTTGCAATGTTATTTCATATAATTAAATAGTGATTGATAAAAGCAATCTGCGATCAAAACGAAACATTCGTTATCACTATTTATCTTTGATTTTGTTGATCGTTTTTGATAATTTCACTAGTAAAATGACCAATGAAGGTGAAGATAGTGGCAAAGCTGTAACAGGATGTAACCAATCAGAAATGAATAATCTTTATCACTATCCATCTGTGATTTCATTAGTCATCGCTATTTATCTTTGATTTTGTTGATCTTTTTGATAATTTCACTAGTAAAATAACCAATGAAGGTAAAGATAGTGATAAAGCTGTAACAGGATGTAACCAATCAGAAATGAATAATCATTATCACTATCCATCTGTGATTTCATTGGTCATCACTATTCATCTTTGATTTTGTTGATCGTTTTTGATAATTTCACTAGTAAAATGATCAATGAAGGTAAAGATAGTGATAAAGCTGTAACAGGATGTAACCAATCAGAAATGAATAATCATTATCACTATCCATCTGTGATTTCCTTGGTCATCACTATTTATCTTTGATTTCGTTGATCGTTTTTGATAATTTCACTAGTAAAATGATCAATGAAGGTAAAGATAGTGATAAAGCTGTAACAGGATGTAACCAATCAGAAATGAATAATCATTATCACTTTTCATCTGTGATTTTATTGGTCACTTCTTTTTCGTAGTTCACTAGTGTAATAACCAATGGAAGTGAAGATGATGAATAGTTAATCATTTCCACTGTCAAGTAAAACAGTGATAAAATAGTGAAATACATAGTGAAGATTAGTACCATAGTGATTAATTACCTATAAACTTTTAAACTGTTTTCCTTCATGGATCAAAAGTAAGTACAAGTAGTCGAGTTACCTTTTCTGAACAATCCTTTCGAACCTTTTTTGTTTTTTCATTTTTTTCCTCAATATTTAAATATAGAAAGAGAAATGCAAAAGAAATTTCATCTCGGTTAATCCAGTTTACGGTGGTTTTTAGTATTAGAAATCAGAATTTAAGGTGGTCTACTTCCGTAGTTTCACGGATGACAGATCGTCAACAGCAAGTTCAGCATTTTGGTCGATTAATTATAGTATTCGATTGTAAAAGTTGCATTTGAAATTTACGTAGAATTTCCAAAGTAAACTTTTTTGTTTTATTTTATCTAAATTGAATTTCTTTCTAATATTTAATGGTACGAAATGAATTATTCCCCTTTGAAAATAAAAACGTAACTCGTTAAATATTTAATCACTGGAATTATAACATTTTGATTGACATTAAAAAACATTTTTACAAAGGTTGCTTCATTATTATTCTTTTTAAGAACACAGTGAATTTACTCGATATTTTTTAATTTTTTATTATCGATTTTTTCTAATAGCAATTCATTTGTCGTCGAACTATGGCTTTGACGATTTGAAACCACGAGTCAAAGTACAACACTTGGTGGTATTTGTTGACGAATGGAAATAAAAGACATTACGTAATGGTCGATAAATTACATTTTTCAAATATCATTTCTATACGAAAATCAAGTTAAGATTGTTTCTGGCTAGACAAGCAATCAGCTTGATGTAGTATAGCGATAAGTTTCGTTGTGAACACAGTCATTTTTCAAAGTCTTTACAATCAGATCAATTTGTAATTTTCGGCTATAGTTTTATTGCCATAAATAGCGCCAATGGTCCGAATGTCGAGCGGTGTTCGATATTCGATATATCTCGAAACCGTAAGGTACACGAGGTATAAGTTCAATAACGGAAACGAGTTGTCTGATTTTTAATTATATGGCCGTTGATACGAGATGACTTTCCGTAAGAGATAATTACCGCGTGTAAACATTTTTCAAGCGTGCTTGCATTATTACGAAAGGGAAACCGGAAAAAAGACCTAACATAAATTATATTCGTACGTATATAATAAAATTGTTATAAGAAAGTACCACATTATACCATATCCACCTCGAAGATATTTTCATTTTTTTTCTCGTAGCTACGCTGAAAAAGGTAAGGTTTTCGTTGCCCTTGTACTTGCGGCTTGAAATCGTTCGTCTTTTTGTGGTATAAAATACACGCTCGACATTGCTCACCAATTGACCTTCCTTAAATCACCTTTTTAACACTTGGTGTGAATATTGATAAGCGTGAAATTACATAACCCGAGTTGCTCGTGTGTAGTATAAACACCCCGATTTCTTCGTGGTTTTTTTTCCTCTCGGTTAAAATATTGTAGATTTATAGCCCGTGAAAGTTCAAGAGTATTTTTGTACGCAGGCAATTGTTTATTTTTTTTATAGGAAAAGGTACGCATACACGTGGAGTTTTCTTTTCGAGTTATTAAAATTGAGTAATGTTATTTCGTCTGAGCGTTTTTCAATTAAATATACGAAAAGTTACCCATACAATCGCTTCAAAGATATTTTAATTTTCAATTAACCCGATGTAAAGTCGGCTCTTTGGAAAATCACATAAAGTCGTGTTCGTAGAATAAGACTTTTGTCGCGTTCAAATTGAATTTATATAAGAACGGAAGCGGTAATTGGAGAATGGAAGTACGTACGATGTGAAATAGCAAAACCGTGCAAAATCATTTTTCGCCAAATATAAAACGAAATAATTCGATTGATATTCCATCAGCAAAAATAAACAATTCGATTATCGTATAAGACGAATCACCTTAATTCTATGTCTTTTTAAACCGTAGAAAATTCTAAATTACTTCAATAATGTTGGCAAAGTAAAAAGCCAAGTTGAAAAGTTAACGTGTGAACGTAACCGCGCGTCGTGTTGAGTTTGTATAAGATGCATTAATTAAATTTCTCAAAAGGTTGTCGCATAAACGAAACGCGGTGACGAATAATGTAAATGATATTGGCAGTTCGTCGTGTTTGTAGAAACTGTAAAACGCAAAATTCAAGCCTTTGAGATAAGCTTATGCAAATAGAATTTTTCAAAGTCTAAAGTCAAGAAAAATTAAAGAAGAGAGCGTTCGTATTAGAAAAAGAAAAACTACCAGTCGAGTCGCCGCGTTGTAATAAATTTAGCTCAAATCTTGGGCAAAGTAATAAAAATTCCTCTTCGACGTACCTAAAGCTAAGGTTGTAATTTACCTAAACGTGGCCGAGTGACACGAATATGTTAACTGATTTTTTAAATTCCCCGATGAATTCCAAAACGATGAAAAATTCGCGAGATTAATTTGCATAAAGTATTTGTTATCGTCTGTTGATGCAGGAAATTGTTTTGTTTTTTCGGTCGTATTTGGGTGCGAGCTTCATTGTGTATTCGAGGTGTTCATGTTGAATTGGAATAGCGACCAAGGGTGAAGTCAAGATATGATTACTCCTTTCGAAGCCGTGTATTTTGAATATGGAAATCACACATCGACGTAAGCGTCGGTGAAGCATATTCGACGAGATTAAAATTGTCTGACTAGGTGTCTGGTCTAATTTGATTTCCGCTGAATCGGTTAGGTGTTGTGTTGGCTTTTCTTGTTTGGCGAGATTGAACGTTGTGCCGGTTATGTACCAAATTACAAGAACTAGGAAACTGGGAGGTGTTTTTCATTTTGCAGCTGCGTCAAGATGATGGAATTGAGATGTTTCATGCGAGTGAATATAGGTGTAAAAATTACTTTTATTTTTCCTCGTATTTTGTCGCTGTTTGTTAATACAATGTTAAGAAGCTTCGTTGTTGGTGTAATCAGCTATGAAAAAAAGACAT
The DNA here is from genome assembly GCA_003261595.1 of Maconellicoccus hirsutus. Lineage (NCBI taxonomy): Eukaryota > Metazoa > Arthropoda > Insecta > Hemiptera > Pseudococcidae > Maconellicoccus > Maconellicoccus hirsutus. The sequence goes on along the minus strand of QBDW01005661.1, from coordinate 21,074 downwards.
TACGATTTAGCAACGGTGCCAACGAAGAATGTCAAAGGCTCGTTTCCCCTTTAATCTCATTTGCACTGAACTCCTGAAATGCCCAAGAACACCATCGTTGCTTTCTGGTGTGCTTAAGAATTTCAAATGTTTTGATAAATTGCATCGACCTCGAGTTTGTGTCGTTCATCATCTCTTTGCTTATGCAGAATGAAAAGTGTATGAATAAACCAACCTTGAAAAATATCAAATGTTTTGAAAAATTGTAGCGACTTCTAAGTTTGTGTCATTCGTCATCTCTTCACAAGTCCGCGATTAAATCCATCGTTCGAATTTTTGTGGGTTTCAAATGGATTTAATTTACACCTGCGTGAATTATTTTCAAAATTGAATCAAAAGTGTGTTAATTTTTCATAATTTTAAAAGAGTTGGAAAAACTACAAAATTTTCTGAAATTTGATTGGCATTTTCTGTTGTTTCATCTTACGTAAAAAATTACTTCGTTTGTGACTAACTTATTATTTAATAGAAAAAATGTGAAATGCTAAAATTTCCCCAAATTTACTTCAAAGTTTTCTTATACAACATCTAAACTCCATAAAAAATTTAAATTCTGAAATTTCAAAAATTTTAAATTCAAAGAGTCGAAAAGTCCATTAAATTTGTTGCGGTTGTTAGCGTAGAAAATACGATGAGATTTTAAACGTGAAAATGAACAATTTAAAACACTCTGGAATAAGCTTTTCAAATATGATAAAATTTAACGCTATTTGAATTTGAAATTTTGAATTAGTAATGGGAGCTATTTCTCAATAGAAAATTTACAGCGTCGCTGTTGAAAATTTTAATACCATTTGAGTCTGAAGTTTTCGTTCGACTTAATTGATGAAAATTCTAATGCATTCGAAAACCCCCATAAAACGAGTTATTCAGGGTGTTTCTCGTATTGGAAATCCCTACAAGTGATTATTTTTATTGGCGTTTATTAATTTCTCACTTTGTTAAAATTCAATTAAGTGTACAAACTATTACGACGTAATATTCCATAAAATTTAATTATCAAAACGTCACACTTTTAACATTCAAATTATGGTAGAATCGACGATGAAATTTTTTCTTCGAGATTTCTCATGATTTGATACGTTTATGAAAATAACACGCGAAACGTGTTCGTGTTCTATTTATTTTAGAAAAATAATTGACGAACGCGCGATGTATAACGCCTTCGTCGCGTTCTGTATACAATACAGGCAAGCAGCGGTAACGACAGCAGCGTTTTATATATTGAAATTAGGAAATTGTCGGAGACCGTTTTGGTTTACGAAAGCAACAAATATACGTTTGCGATTGCATAAGTGTATTCTTACGTAGTGAAGCTGGAACGCCTTAAAATTCGTAATTGTAACGGGAGAAATATGACATCTGAAATGGCCCAGGAAACCGGACAACGTAATTGCGGAACGTTATCGAAAACGGCGCTGTCGGAGATTTCCTCTCGGTCGTGTGGTTGTGACGCCGCCAAAGCACGTTGTACGCGGACGGTTGCGAGCCCCCACGTCGCTTTAATCTTACGTAAAATAGGTCATTATCATTAGAACAGTCGGATATAAGTATAAAATAACGCATAACATTGACTTCGTTTTCGAAGATAATTTAGCGACTGAGCCGTGCCATAGAAGTAGTACGATGATGTTAGCCAAATCGCAGCACGTTCGGTAATCCGCGTTTTATAATCGAGGTGTATAATTTAGACGCGAATTTCGCCGCACGAGATGAATGACTCGGATGAGTAACGCGGAAATGGAAGAATTTGGTTTGTTTCGTGCTCAGACTGGAAGATGAGGAGTACAAGAGCGTTCGAAATGGTCTTGAGAGTTATTTTCGTGTGATTTCCATGCCTTTTGAAAAGGTATATTTCAGATCGTTGCATTTGCACCGTTTCGAATGTGATTAAAGAAAGTACAAAGATGGCTGAAGATGTTGAAATGTATAAAACGTTATTTTAATGTAGGAACAATCTTCGTTTTGAAAATAGTCTCTTGATCAGGGTTGTCATTTTACATGTAGAATATTATATTCTACATTTTTGTGTAGAATATGTAAAATGTAAAATAATTTAAAAAGCCATTTTGATTGGCTAATGATAAGAAAATGGTTTTTCGCGGTGCAAAAGTAGGATTGAACTCGTTCTTTTATACACAACCTGATCGGGAGCACGCCGGAGCCAACAGATTTTTATCATAATAATGACGTCATTAACTACGTGTTATCATTATAAAATTGTCTTATTGAATGAAGTGAACACAACATATTTGATTCCGCCATAAATACGTGAAAATAGAAATTAATGCTGCGAATTGTTGCATTAATTAGCGTATTGTCATGTTTTTTAACGAAAAATGTAATCGCGAAAAGTATTCAAATAAATATTCTTTTAAAAAGAATTTAGTTCGCCATCAAAAGATGCCGAGAAAGAGGCCATCACAGATGTCTTCCAGAATAAAAAATCCAATGTATTGGTAGTCCATCAAAACTTTGATCATGAATATTAATATCGATAAGACGTTATTTCATTAAATTGCTATAAAGTGAAATTAAGTTGCATCTTTTTTTGTTTTTACTAAAAATTGAAAAAAAAAAACTAGACAAACAGAATAAACTTTGCAGGGAAAAACGGAAAATAATTGAAAATGATTAAAAATAAAAATAGAAATGAAAAAGATGTAAATGAGAATCCTTTGCTCATAAAGTAATGACGTCATTGTTATGATAAAAATTTGTTGGCTCCGGCGTGCTCCCGATCCGGTTGTCTTTTACAATGCAATAAATCGTTCAAATGAACGATATAACGAAAATTGCCAAGAAAAAGCCAAAAAAAGGATTCATAATTTGAACGCATTCGAATTGAACGAGTGAATTGAATTGAAAACATTAAACATGCTTTAGACAGAAAGACAGAATTCGCCATATTTAGGTACTTTTTTCTTACATAAGAACTTTTTTCTGAACGTTTTAAAAAATTCATTCAAGAGTTTATGGTTAAATTTGAAAATTTGAAGCAAATCTATAGAAATTTAGATGATATTTGCAGTATTTTGGTATTTTTTTACACAAGTTTACATATTCGACATTCTACGTAAATATTCTACTTTACATATTCTACATAATATTCTATGTTTTACATTCTACAAGACAACCCTGCTCTTGATATGATTTAGATGTGTCAAGTGGGGAGGGGGATCCCACGAAGGATAAGCTCGATGACGGATTTAATGATCTGAAAAACAGCTGCAGATGACTTGGACCAAGAAGGAAGAGCCCTAAATTTGCTTGTTCGATGAAAATAGGATGATTCTGATGAACCATTTCTATAATATTACGTGGAAATTTCGAAAAATGGTCCACAAATGAAGAATTTTCTTTGCTTAATTTTCTTCATCACATAAAATATCATTCAACTCGTTTAAAGTACTTTATGAATCGTTTTTTTTATTTTTATAATTTTTTCGAATTCTCATGCTCGTGAGAATGAGCCTTCATTAAAACTCAACTATACTCGATGCCGGTACATACTTCGAATGGAAAAAAAAACCATCTCTCCGAAACCGGTGTAAACTACGAAAAAAAGAAAAATAGAAAATTTCGTAGTCCGCGTATTCGGGGTAATAAAAAGGTATAAAAAGTAACGTTACGGTTATTGACTTGAAATCACGTTTCTAACCAAGATAACATATCTTCGTGCTGTTAATTCAGATAACGGAATTATGCATCATTAACGCAAAATTAACGCACGCATACGTCGTAAAAAATCGGCTTCAACTGGAATTGAAACGCCGACGGCGATATAGCAATGTTTCTACGCGTGTAAATGCACACTGAAAAGTACAAATCTCAAAGTATATATGACGGCGCGTCATAAAAAACTACGAAGAATTACATTTTATAAATTGTAAAAGCAATAATTGGGAAGTAGTCGTGCGCGTTAACGTTGTACGAGTATCGCCAGTCTTAGCGAAAATGTCTGGAAACACGTGTAAGCTTTATATCTTCGTAAAAAAAAGTGGCCCTCGCCTTGAAAATATCCACCATCTGTATCAACGCGTTGCTATAATTTTCGCAATTTAAAAACCCCCATCGGATGGTCAATTTACATAAACACGACTTCGACAATGAATGCTACCACGCTTTTCTGCAGTCACCGGAATCGAGGAAATTGCCGACTGAGCAAATAATCAAAACGAGATGAAATTTCGTATTCAAGGTAGCAGTTTTAATTTGGTGGTGGCTAAGGGATGCGGAATTTCACTCGCGAGACTTAATCTCTATTATTTTATTCAATGACGCCCTCGCAAAACGTGAGCGTTTTATGAGTGTTTTACCTTAAACGTGACAATTTTCTGGCTTAGATGAAAAATTTTCAAAAGTTAACGAATTCGATGGATTTATTTCTTCGTCAAAGTTTAACTTTTGTTTGCGAAAATCTACACGAGTGATTGACAAAATTATCTAAAAACATTGGCAATTTCGAGTAAGGGTTCGTTCGAGTAAATTTTCAAATAAATGTTATTTTGTAAAAGTCTCGGAGTTTTTGCGATGTTGAAAATTTCAAGGAAATTCCAATTGGAAGGTATTTTAGCGTTGATTTAAAAGCATAAGTTTTCAAGACAGGCAAAAAAGATAGTTAGACGAAACTGTCCAACTTTGAAATTGTAAATTTCAAGGAGCTACGGTGCTTCGAATGAAATTTCGTAGCGTATTACATAAATTTTGATTTGAATTCGTCGATACGACGTCGTAAGATGTGATAACTATTTTATAATTACGAAAGTAAAATTTAAAGGAAATCACTGTCTATAAGTATTCACGACAGTAAAACAGAATCATCGAAGAGAATTTTTCCAAACGACGAAATTCTCTTGGAAATTACTCGACTGAATTAAAATTCGTATCAGTAGTTCAGACGATTTATTGATATTGAAATGAGACCGACAAGGCCAAATTGTTGAAATGGCTATCGATTGCGATTTTTTTCCTTCCGAATGGAAGCTATTCTTGTACATTTTACGAGTAGGTGGTATCTTGGCTATTTTATTTTTTATTTTCTACGCAGACCTACATCATGTTCAGAAATTTCGCTTACGAAAATTCAGCGCTACTGAATTTCATGTAATTTGACTTCAAATGGTGATCAAACTATGACGAATTGCTACGTAGAGGTTTTTTAAAATACGAATCGCCTTATTAAATTAATATGTTTCTAGTTTAATGTGATTCGTCTCATGTTATTGATTGAAGAACAATGCGGTATTAATTTTTCAATGGTTTATCGAAAGAGCCCGTAAGAAAATTAATTTTCTCGACGGTAGTTATAGTTTCACGTCGATTATGATAAAATTTTCGGATTATCGAGATTACCTCTTCAAGGTTAAAAATATGCACCTTGACAAATTCATGCAATGTCAGTGTTGTGAAAAACCTTAAAAAGTTCGTAAAATCGTCCAAAATAAGTATACGGTATCCATTTGGAAAATTGCAAATTGCATAATATCTTACACCTAACAATAAAAGTATTTCCTGCTAACGCCACTTTTCACGGTATTTTAATGGAACCGCGCATTACCAGTATAATTGTCGTTCACCAATTCCGTTGTATTACGTACGAATCTAGACCGTCTGTGAATTCGACGCGTCATTTAGTCGAAAAACGAAGTAGCACAATGGTAGCAGAGTGTTAGCTACAGAAAACGTCGTGTAATATTGCCCGACGCACAAATGTAAATAAATTCAATGACGAATGAGGATTTATCAAACGAAATTGGTTCTAGGAGACGACTTCCGTAGTGCCATATTTACCGCCATCTTAAGCGGGTTATGGTCTATTTACGTCACGCGCTAGATTTTTATCCGGTTATTCAAATCGCAATGGTAACCACATTGTTACATTGTACAAGTTCATTCGTTGTATACCATTTGGTGAATTGTGTTCGTAAAGATGTACGAGATAGGCTGAATATCGTGCTTGGTGATAAAATTGGTGTAACTGTTGATGTTGATGGTGTGAAATTTTTCAAAAAACTTCGAACTGTGTTAATTGGTGTCGAATGTCTTTAATCTCGGATATGGATTGTGTTTCTTACTCAATCAACGTAATGAATGAACTGTCTTCTGGAATTTCTATGTTATCGCGTATCAAGTCGGATATCCACGGTGGATAATTTCACAGAGAATGATACTTATTTTGGAAACTCCATGGGTAAGATTTTGCTCTTTGATTAGAGATTTCGATTAAAACATCGGATGTGACTATGCAACACGCTATTCCACAATGAATGTAATCTTATCAATGCAGAAATAAGGTTCTCCCGGTACAAATGTAGGTAATTCGTGGTAACCGTCGAAGGCAAAGTTGGATGAACTTTAAAACAATTCGAACACAAACCGGTTGGAATTTTAAATAAGAAAATACTAGCTTTATGTCTTATTTTATTATTTTTAGATGTATGATGTACACCCCGAAGAAGGAAAAAAAACATGTAACTGGTAATTACAGTGTCATTACTGAATGACCATTACGTACTACGCCACGCTATGTTCATAATTACAAATCTGGATTAACGTTGAAAAAAAAAAGTCCTGTTATGAATTTTATGTTATCGGCGTTATTAAGAAGAGCAGCGGCTTTGATTAGTAAATGTTCATTCACAAATAGGCTGCATAATTTAATGATATTCTACCAATACATGAATCGAGAATCATCTTATGTCTATAACCACCATTTCGGCTCGTATTGATTTTTTCTAGTTATATTTATTTTTTTATTGGCTATAAAATCATAAAACGATCTCTAGGTTAATGTGATTTTATAGATTTAAAAATTAGCTCATATCTACAACGGTGGGCCTTTCAATCAAATCGATTTTTTCAAAGATACGTGTACGGTTTGGCGCTGGATTCTGATAGGTGGGTGGATATGGGCTATGGTGAACCGTTATGTAATCATATCGAAGAAATATACTATATACCAACTCTTGAGACATAGTAATTCTCGCTATATACATAAACGCACAAATGTACACCCTTTCACTAGTCCTGTAACCGTGTACGTTATGAATAAAAGAGTAACAACGGAATTCATATCTGTGGACATGATTCGACGATATTTTCCATTATTAAATGATTCGCTTTTTCGAAGAGAGTACACTCTCGCTTTTAGCAAACACGTTATAGAAATGTCCGACCGTCGAAGTGAATTGATCACGCGTTAACCGTGCTGGTCGTTTATCGTCGTAAAATCTCAATCTTATGGTTTTGTGGATATCTTTTTGAAAATGGTTCTTCGTTTTGTCAGTTTCGCTTCTTCCTTGTGCATAGTTTTGATAGTTTGTTGAGTTGGCGTGAAGTGTGTTTTTTTCCATTCATTACGCATTAATTTACGATTAACGCGGAGAGTGAAGAGATAAATAAAAACGTGAACAAATATGATGGGAGGAAGGAAGGAGGGTACGATTTTCAATTACTATGTCTAGAGTTTGTTTACTTTGAATTTTGACATTTTTGTGTCTTGGCTGTGGCACACAAAATCAAAAAGCGTCACGCGGTTGCCATAACAACCATCGTCATGACGACGTGTCATGCTCATGAGTGATGATCTTGATATATTCATGTCATGATAACATGATGCAGATGCCAGGTCATTGTTATGGTGACATATCATGATCATGAGTGACATACAATGACACAAGCCGTTGCCATGACGACGTGTCTTGCTCATGAGTGATCAGCTTGATATATTCATGTCATGATAACATGATGCAGATGCCAGGTCATTGTTATGGTGACATATCATGATCATGAGTGACATACAATGACACAAGCCGTTGCCATGACGACGTGCCATGCTCATGAGTGATGATCTTGATATTTTCATGCCATGATAACATAATGTAGATGCCAGGTCATTGTTATGGTGACATATCATGATCATGAGTGATGATCTTGATATATTCGTGTCATGATAACCTGACGTAGATGCCAGGTCATTGTTATGGTGACATATCATGATCATGAGTGATATACGATGACACAATCTGTTGCCATGACGATGTCTCATGCTCATGAGTGATTCTTGATATTTTCATGTTACATTAAAAATCACTCGAACAAGAATTATATCATTCGAATAACCTCCCCTTACTCTTAAACACCGCCACCCCATCAAAACGAATAAATGTCTCCGACGAATGAAATAGCATTTAGAAATAATTGTTTTTTTCGTATTTTTTCACTGGAAGATCATATTCCTCGAAGTAAATAAAATTTATGTTTCGAGCGTCCGTTTTCGCAGCATTTTAACACCGGATCACATGGCACTTTGAACAAAAGCACGAAATTTTTATTCCATCTCTAAACGACAACCATAACGCGAACGAATTCACGAAGGTGAAGTTAAACCTATTTTTCACGACCTACGAGATCTCTTAATGGTAAAATAGTAAAAAGAAAACGAAAGCTGCGAAGATGATCGTGGCTTAGTTTACGGCGAACTTGATAATAACGAATTTTCCGCGTATTTAACCCCGTTCAACTATGAAATTACTAATACTTACTCTTTCATTTTACACATAGTAATGACCGTTAATTAATACTTTTTTTTCTCCTCTATGTTTCAGGTATGTTGACGTTTGAGCAGTTGGTAATGTATTTTATTTAATTGGCGCTTATGCTTTGTAATTCGCCAATGTTTTATAATTATAATATTTTATGCTTTCAACGATACGTTAACGTTCGCAATTAAAAAAATATTTCGAGTACGACGAGCCGCGTGCCATCTAAAATAATTCGGAATCCATGAAATTTCGATAGAATTTTTCTCGCTTCGATGAGCGAGCTCGGATGTTAAATGGAAATTAAAATATACGTTTTACGCGGCGATGAGAAGTTTGGTGAAAATTTCTATATTGGAACGTGATGTAATTTGAAAAAAAAAACTGGAGAGAGGAAGGGGGAATTACGTATGAGCACGTTTCATATGTGGATTTTCAAGATTGCTGATTGATTGACAATGATTCGTGTGTGTGTTTTGTATCTTTTTTTCTCTCAAAGTAAATCGTTAGCTAGTTTTTACCTCTCTTCCCGTCTCCTTTGTTATTTCGCTTTTATAGGGGAAAAATTTATCTAAAATTGAACAGAGTAGTTAGTGGGAATGGTGGAAGTTGTAGTATTGAAATATACATCTGTTGGCGAGATTAAGTGGTAAAATGTTTTCAACGGAATATAAAATTGTAGAAGCCAAGTAATCTGGTAATGTACGCAGATGTAAAGGTTTAAATTCATAACCGACATCATCGACATTATTTCCTTATGTGTAACGGAAGGAAAGCTTGCGTGAAGACGATACGGTAAATGATTTAAATATCGATATCTTTCAAAAGATGTCTTAAGCGTATCATACATAAAACTGTGAAACGTACTGCAACCTTAGGTTTAAAAAGCTTCGCTTTGATGGCTGCGCAGTGACATTAAAGTGAGATAAGTGTTGCGAGTTGTATTTCATAAAATGCTGGTGGTGTTGAACGACAAGAAACGTAGACAGATGATTACCGACGAATGATACAAGAAGTATTCTGGTTATTTTCGTCACTCGAAACGCGATTAACTTGAGACGATATGTTTTTAAGGTGATTTCGCAAAAATATTCAGTATTTTGGCATAAGCTTGAAGATTAGAACGTGTAATTCTAATAATTAACAATTACACGATATTAATTAGTTTACGCATTAAAATACCTCTGATCCGATTATTTCACAGAAAACACCGTAATTTTGAAATAAATTTACGAAAGAATAATCCGTTTGATAATGAACGTAAAGGAAAACGAAATCAGCGTTGGATTAATTGATTAATCAATCAACAAAGATTACAAACGCATTCGCGTCTTCAAATCATTACATTGCAAGTTGCAACATGTCCGCCATATTTTAATTCCGAGTCGAAAACGACGCGATGTACATTGTACATTACTTGGTACGTGATCGATGAAGGATGGTACACAAGGTGGCGGACTTTTATAAATAACTATCGGTAAATTGTCAATAAAAGGTATTGCTTCCTATCGACTACACGGCCTCTTCGGTACATGAAAAAGTATGGGTCACTGGGACAGAAAAAAAAAACAAATTAAAATTCGAGATGTTGTAAAGAGGTCAATGATAAATTTGATAAATTGACGATTTATACAGAAAGAAAGTTTCGTAGAAAAGGTCTCAAGTTGAAAAGTATCAAATTGAAATTACGCGTCGAGTGACTCCGAGTGTTGAATTTTTTACGTAACGTTCCTCAATTTGAATATTCGCCGAATTCCAACTCATCGTTAAAGATTATTCCAAACACTCGACGGGAAATATTTTCCAACGAGTGTGTATTATTAAATTGAAACATTCGTTTTACATTTCCATTTAGCGAATTTATCGACGAAGTTATTTTTTCGAGCTTGTTTTTGCACTTTTTATCGAAAACAAAGAAAGCACGAGCGAAATTTCGTAGTGTGGTATTTGACGCGGAAAATCATCGATATTCCGTTTCACCCCTTCAAATTGTCGTATTGCCCATGTGTCGAAATTTTCACCAATTTTCCTTTCGATTTCACTTAATTTACGGTTTAAATTTGGTTGACTAAAGCGAATTAGTGCTTTCGGCGTGTTAGTTCTTAATCACTGCGAGAATTTTATTTGATCTTTTTCAAATGAGGGTTATTCTTGTAAAGCGGAAATTCTTAGGAATTAGTTTATTACGACCGCGTATCTTTCAGATTAGAGGTGTTGAGAAATTAATTACAGTTTTTTTTTTTTGCGTTGCAGAAATATAAAATGAAGGTAGCACAGCGAATATTTCGTGTTATGTGAAATTTGATCCTTGGAATATTCAACGGGGATTTTTTTTAATTAAAAAATTTCCAAGTTGTTCGCTATTGTAAAAGGTCTTGTTCGACCATCGTTTTGGTTAAAGAAAAAGGCGAACTTGAAGGAAAAATTACGTGATTTTTTTCTCGGTTGAATTGTACAATTGGTAATGTTGATAGAAAATAAACAGGATTTTCGTTTTTAGCCCGTTGTCGTTCGGATTATAAATTTATTTTATTCTTTTGTAAAAAGAATTTCAAATTGAAAGTATCGACCTTTAATATGCTTTGGGAGTTGATACATGTTAAAAGAGAAAAAATTGGGAAAATTTCGCCTTCGAATTTCTGGTTTTCTGTTCACGTTCCAACATGGATGAGATAAAATTTACCGTGAAATTTGATTTAAAAAATCTCTCGACTAAAAGTGTTCGCTTGTAAAGAACTAAATATGATAAAACGAAAAAAATGTCTTTTGAAGGTTTGCAAATTTGTTTTCGTTTTCAAGTATAAAACGCGTAAAGTAAACAGTTTAATTTATGTGTCGTCGACTTGGTGAAAATTCGTGTAGCTTTTTTTTCGCGAATAACGTAATCGCGAGCGTAGTCGATATTCATATATCAAGGTCGAATCCATTAGACGGAGGCAAAAAGCGAATTAACAACCGTGGAGACTTTTCCGATGTAGTTTTTCACTTACTGAAAACCCAAGACGCAGCGATTGGTTCTAGTTCGCGTAATTAAACGTTACGACCATGAAATCATGTCGAAGTTGACCGTCGAAGATAATAATTGTACGATAAATGGCGCGAGGCGAAAAAGTTCAGACTTGAAATACGATTTGTAAAAATTTCGACATTTCGTTCGCGTAATTAAATCGATATGTTGAATATCGAACTGGAACGATTGGTTAATCGAAGTAAGGTGTAATTTTAACGTTCGAAAATCGGCCATCGCCGTCGAATTAATCCGGCTGGCGAAATTTTTTCCGAGCGTGTGCAATTAACTAAATGAAAATCCTTTTCGAGTTTTTTTTTTTAAATCGACTTTACACGCGGTTACAACATAAACAGTGATTTAAGGCGTTCGAAGTGCGGATATCAATTCGCTTGATTACTTCGACAAAATAACACGCGATTGTTTTGCTTAGGTTAAGGTGAACGATGGAGTTTAACTTAGCGGAATTAAATGCTTATTCGTGTAATAAATTCGAAGATTTGCTTTGCTCGTAGTTTCATAATTCGCGATATTTACAAAATATCGTTGTACGTTTCACCGCGATGAAGTAAATGATTCAAAAATGTTACAAACTCGATTTGTACAATTTTAAATCGTTCATTTGATTTTTCTTCAAGTATCGACTCCTCTCAACGCGGAGTTCAATGGACAGAGCAAAACGAAATATAATTTCAAAAAAAAAAAGTCATCATATCGTTATCCAAAATGAACAACGAAGAAAGCGTCAACGTCGCCTGTCGCGATACAAACTACAATCAGCTGTTTCTATTATCGAAGCACGCGATATGTTTATTCAATTTGAAATCCTACTCGAAATTGTTGAAATTTGTGCCGAAGACGATTTGTTTTAATTTCATTTGGCCGGCGCTTTTCGACGTGTTTGGAATACGTGAGAAACCCGTTTGGAAAATTTTTTTGAAGAATTAACGGTTTTTCGAGTTTTAGCAAGTCGTACACGTGTGTCCGACTCGATGGAAAAAACCTTCTATCCCACGGGCGATTCCGTTCCCTGTAATTTAGTCAATTATCCGAGTATAAATGTAACGAAATCAAATGCTGAAGATCATTAGTACGCCGTCGAGAACTTAAGATTGCTGAAATGTCATCTAGTTTTTTTCGTCATTTTTTATACGAATATTTTTCCGCGTTACAGCTGTAAATCGTGCTCGGAATTCATTCGATATATTAGCATTATCATCAAAAGTTCAAATTATAACGTGTCCTCGTGTATACGTGAATTTGCAATGCATTTATTTCATTTCATATATGTACATCGACGCATAACCGCGAAGACACGTGTGATAATATAGGAAAATAGAGCGCATATGTATTTGAAAATATTGTTATTCGAGTAATTCATATCACGCAATCTTTTATAATATTTAACAAAAGAATCGCGTTTTTAAATAGCTATATTAATGGATAATTAATCAAAAGGAAGTTAATATCTTTATTCGAACGCGGGTATTTATCGTACGTGAATTAATAATACGATGAAAATGAAAAATAATTTATGCGATGCATAAGCAAAAGATGACTTAGGAAAAATTAACTCATTTTAAATTCATTTTTTTTTGTTATAAATAATTAGACGGATGTTGGACAAGCATATAACTTAAATTCTCTTTGACAAAGGCCAAGCGAAGTAATCGTGACAAGATGTTTTTAATAGAAAATGTAATCGTTGTAAAACCAACTTTTTTTTTTGCATTATATTAATACACCCTTCCGGTAGTTTTTCGTAGTAGTTATTTTGAATTAAATTATACTCTGTAGATAAAAAATTAGCAAATAACCTCAAGTGCAACGTGAAAAGGCAAAACAACCTTATTAAAAAATTGGGTTGGAGTTCATTATGAAATTAATTTCCTTGTAGATTGGAATGTTTACTATAGAAGAACTTTTTAGACTACAGAGAAGTGTGTGCTAATAAATTAAAGGAAACTTGAATTTTACATTTTTTACTTTTTTTTATTTTTATTTTTATTTAGTATTTCTACGAGCCCATGGTCAATGTGTATCGTCAACCATCAATGTTAAACAAAAAAAATTGTAATTTATGAATAAATGGTATTAACATTTTTTTTTTCGAAACGTAGGATTTTTGGAAAATGTTACATTTTTTGAACCAATTATGATACAATAAATTAGGTGAGCCATTTTCACTCTCATTAGATTAAGGGAATTCATAAATTAACCCTTATTTTATATATTTTTTTTAAGTTGTACTTTTTAGTATAAATTAGAATTACAGTCATCGGGGAAAAGTGACGATTATTTGTTGGAAATTAGTTATTTAATTATTTTTTGGTGCTTTGTTTTTTATGGTAAAAAGTTGGGTAACTTGGATGAAGTATCTATGTATTATTCATTTAGTTAATGTTTTCGATTTAGTTTTTCGAAACAAGAGAGGCTACTTTTATGCTAATTACCATTTTATCGTGAAAAATTGTTCTCTATTGGAAAAATCATTTGAATATTGTAAGAGGGTTTGCCAACCTTGAAATGATGAAGGACATTGTTCTCTGTTTCTTACTTCGTGTTCATTGTAGTCGTAGTTGTACTGATAACGATTTGAGAGATATCTGGAGTCGCCATATTGAAAAGTCAGAAGTATCGAACAATTTATTTATTCATTTATTTGTTTCGCGAGTAATAGAAATTTTTCGTGATTTTTTTTTTGAGTTAGTACTTCGTGGTGTTAGTTTTAAAATTTCGAATAGTAGATGTGTGATAAAAACGAAAATCGGTAAATTTATCAGGTTCATCTTTTTCTTGATTTTTGCTGATTTTGAAAAACATAATGGACTTTTTGACATTTTCATGTCTTGGCTATGGCACACAAAATTGAAAATTGTCACGAAAAAGAATTACAAAAAGGTGTCACGCGGTTGTCATCGCAACATGTCATGCTTATGTATGACGATCATAATATTTTCATGTCACGATAACATGTCATAAATGACAGGTTATTGTTATGGTGACGTATCATGATCGCGAGTGACATACTATACGATGACATAAGCCATTGTCATGGCAACAAATCGTGCTCATGAATGATTCTTGATATTTTCATGTTATCATAACAATTTGTAGATAACATGTCATTGTTATGGAGGGTATCTAAAAAGTAGTGGAAGTAGTGAAAGTAGTGAAAGTAGTGAAAAAGTAGTGAATATTGTCACCAAGTAGTGTAAGAACGAAAAAACCTGAAATATTTTTGAAAAAATTACACAAAAATATTTTATTTTTGATAAATTATTGGCAATTTTTTATTTATTGGCAACACTGATAGAATATGTGACGTCATATCATTTTTTTTTCAATAAGCATATATTGCGTTGATTTTTTTACGATTTAATTTTTATTTTTTTTCAAAATACAGATTTTCTTCTAATCATAAATTTGACCTCGTTAAAGGGATAAGGAGGAAGAGGTGGTAAAGATGAGAGATTTTCAAAAATTTGGTAAAAAGGTAATGAAAAGTAGTGATTTTTCAAAATAAAAATCCATTAGACACTTTGTTGTGGTGACATATTATGATGTAATGATTTGTTATGATGAACGTCATTGGAATGGTCAAGTGTCATGGTCGTGGTTGACGTATTATCATGTCTGGGTGACCTGAATAATGACATATTATGGTAATATGTCATGACATCGTTATGGTAATAGGCGTAGTGATGATATGTGATGACAAGTCAGGTGATTATTTTTCCCCTTCAAAACGTGTTAAGCGTCGCGTCATGTATTCATGTTTAATGAAAAATATAATTTTTTTATGTCACCATACCATGTCATAGATGACTATTCATTGTCATGCTGACGTGTCATGGTTAGGAAGGAGTGACTTGTGATCATGCCATGGTAGCATGTCAAGTGACATGATATGATGACAAGTCATTGTTATAGTGACGTGGCATACTTGCTAGTGAATACTTTGAACTTTTTTATTGTCCGATATGACTCTTTACATCTTCCCACACAAATTAAAGAAATACCTGACTTTTTCTTTCAGTTGACATTAGAAGGAGGTAAGTTGGTTTATGAAATGTTAAGGAAAAACGCCCCAGTAAATTAATCCTTGTTATATAACACGTTTATATATCGAAAAACCAATAAATAACGTAGTGCTGGGTATTTGGTAATAAGTGGCGTTAATTAAAAAATTAATTATCCAGCTGAAAAGGTTTCGTGTTGCCGTGAAAGAACATGAAATGACACATGGTATCAAGTATACTCTACTTTAGTCTGTTCAGGATTTTTAAACCCTTTCCTTACTACATCATTAATCGCGATTCATCCTGTGTAAAGATATTCGCATATATGCTTCCAACCATAGCTACGTCTACTCTTTTACATGTTTTTTTAACGCGCTATAAAATTAATACCATCAGCGGTGCGCATATTTATCGAGCGTATAAATCACGACGTGATTTTTTCTGGTTTTATTTCCAGAGAGGAAGACGATGCTGGTGGAACGATAATTAGAGGATGCTATGAATCGCCGAAAACCCTGGAGAAAAAAATTCTGGAAACATCTCGGAGCTTAATATGCTCAAACATCGTAACTGGATATTACGGGCTAGCATCTTTGTAAATGCAGCTGTACTGTTTTACTTTGCCACCTACTACACGATCAGGTAGGTGTTGTGTAATAGCTACGATTTGGCTATTTATACTAGTTTAATAATAACTATTGTATTCGTTCGAATGTGATTAATGTTTTATTTTTCACCGATAGAAATGGCGCTTTCGATATATCGGACGATCTACAATTCGGATCCGCTCGCAATGCCGAAGTTATTCAGTTGGGCAATGAGGTAGCGAATTTTTACGACGTTAGTAATGCCCAGAAACTCGTACAGCAAGTGATCGGTTCGAATTCGGTGAGCTCCTTAGGACAGCAACCTCCATCTTTGAATCCGATAGTTCAAGGTATATGACTATGTATGCGTATCGATGTAAAT
Organism: Maconellicoccus hirsutus; assembly: GCA_003261595.1. Classification (NCBI taxonomy): domain Eukaryota; kingdom Metazoa; phylum Arthropoda; class Insecta; order Hemiptera; family Pseudococcidae; genus Maconellicoccus; species Maconellicoccus hirsutus. The sequence goes on along the minus strand of QBDW01005661.1, from coordinate 4,494 downwards.
GTGTCCATCGAAGCGATTTTACTCGAGTGGAAACGCCAAATAGCCAAGTTTTCCGCTTCCGGTGGTACTTTTTGGTAGCGATGAAAGAAACAAATTCACGTGGATTTATGAGCCTCATTGTGGCTCATCTCGACGGAACGAATTTACTATATTTTATTACGCAATGGCGAATTTTTAACGTTGCGTTGAAACTGCGTGTGGCGTGTGAGATTTCTTCGCCTTGTCGGCAAATAAAAACTAGCGAAGAAATTCATCTTGGAAATAATATTTACGTGATGTCGCATCGTTGTGAGAGGCAATTTTCAAAAAAAGTCTTCATTTTATCATCTCAGATGTTTACTGAAACCCGAAGCAAATTTCATGGAGGATTTTAAACGAATTGCGAATTGAAATTTCATACGTGCCAAAATGTAAATGAATTTTTTCCTTCGGAACGAGTAGATTCTCGTGATGTAAAATTTATCATTCAAATTGACGTCGAAATGCATCGCAATTCGTTTCGGAAATTCATCGTGTTCGTTTATAGCGCTATGAAATAGCTAATAAACTTTTAACTTGCAAAATACCAAACGTTGGATGGCAAAATAAATGGAGGTTACTTTGTAATCGGAATACACGCGTGTAAAGCATTACAAGCATTGTTTAGTTGAATAGTTGTTATAGCTATGAATTGTATAATGTATACACAGGTGAATAGGTATATCTTTTGTGTTAATTTTCCTGTCTCTATGGATATTTCTTGGTTATTAGCGTGTATATCCTCACGTGGACATATTTTTTATAGGCAACTTAGAAGAATATGCTGAGTAATGTTTTCATATAGTGTAGATGAGATTACCGTTTTGGTAGACACCGTTGTTAAGTTTATTCAAATGTAATTTCCGTTAGACGTGCATAGGAAATTTGCGTACGCGTGTTTTGACGTCATAAAAGTTATGCAGTTTTTTTTTCCTCACTTTGGTGTGCTTGTTAAATAAGACAGCCAGGTTGAGATTCTTTTGAAATTATAATTTCTTCTATCTCGTTAAATTTTTGGCCGCGTTGACTGTGGTAGATATCGTGTATTTGAAGGTTTTCATTCTTTGAGCAGACTTCGTTTTAGTTTTTAGTCATTTTCTTTTCACTCGGGTTCATCCGAAACCAATTTTAACGAAAATCGAATCAACGAAGTTTTTTTCACCCCGAATGACGTGATTTTCAAGTATTAAAAAGTTCCAACGATAGTGAAGTAAAGTTAGCAAGAATTTTAAGTCTGAAATCGCGATGCGGTGTAATTACCAGCGGATATTTGGTTGGTTTTTAATTTACTCGTATTTCTATGCATTTCCTTTGTTGAGTACCTGGTACCTGCCAATGTGAAACGTTGCGTTCGAAATGGAAAAAAAGTGGGAAATTTCAAAGTCACAATTTTAGTCATCACTGAAACTTGCTACGTTTAGTGATTGTGGACTGGAATAATTTTGAAAAGTTATTAGGTGGATTTTTATTTTTTGAATTTTATAAAAAACTTTGTACATTTTTTAAAACGATAATTGATCAGTTTACTTTCAGTGTTGCCATCGGAGAAATGCAAAAATCACCAAATCAAAGTTCTTAAAAATCGCCCAAAACATAAATTTTTTTAAAGCTAAAATAAATTAAAAATGAAGGTCAAATTCAGTTTATCTCCTAAACGAGAAATTCTGGACTGTTTTTCTCTATCGAAAAATTCATTTTCTAAATTAATCACTCCAATTTTTTTGGTGTTGCTGGTGTTGTGGTAATAATGTAAATACGAGCAGTAAAATATTAAAGTTTTCTTAAATTTTGCTTATCTCGATTTTTTTGTAGTATTCAATCAAAATTTTCTAAAAAATGATAAAATTTGATATTTCGAAGTAAAGTTTGAAGAAAAAACAGGAAAGTCACCAAAATTATCACTTGACCTGGAGATAACCAGTAAATCATTACTGCTGAAAAAAAAAACAAACTTGAAAATCACCAATACCGGCAGCACTGTTTACAGTTCAGCGAAGTTGTATCAGTACTAAAGAGTAATTGAGGAAGGTAAGGGGAGCGCTTTGCCCCTGACTCAGCTTTCTTGAAAGAGTCCAGATATCATTTTTCTCTATTTCCTATTTCGTTCAGATAATAAATGTCATGTCCAAATTAAAGAGGACAACAGAACATTTGCTACGAGCCCTTTAAAAATGATTTTAAAATATAACTCGTTCGTATTCCCATATTCGTTGTTATCAACTGGTAGTTTTATTTGGTTGTTTTTCTTATTTATGTCATAATATTTGAAAGTTTTAATTTTCTTCTAATTAAACGCGTCCGCCAGTGAAACGAAAGAACGATATCGACGCAGCTTGAATGAAAAAATTACTCATTTGGCGAAATTTTTATATTTCAACTTTTGGTTCATTTATTCGACTCGATGATAAAAATGAAACAAGTTTATGCCATGTTTATTTCGGTTATAACCATTGTGATTTTTTTAATGCGAAAAAAAATTTTTTATTACTCGACACGGCTACGTTTTCTTCTTACATATCGCAGCGTTTTGTATGGTAGAGAAAAAAAGGTTGTAAAATTTTTTCGTTAAATGAAAGTTATTTTTAGTGTAATGGTTTCGAGATACTTGAAAAACGTGTATCATAATTGCGATATTAAAAAGATGATACCATTTGGTAATTACGAAAGAAAAAGAACCGCTTGTAGGTGGTATATAAGTTTAAAGAATTTAAAAAACATTTGAATACGAGAAGCTCGTCGCAATCTAGCGTCAAGCTAGATTGCGAGAGTTTTTCTTTTCAGCCCTTGTAAACGGATATGGTTGTTGAACACGATTCGGTTAAAATGGTGTAAGTTGTTTTCATCGCGTAGCATACAGAACGTCGGGCATTTGTACCTCCTACGTTTTAGTATTCCGGCGAGAATAAGAATTTGTTATGTATTCAAACGTTGGCCTAGTGTTATCAAATGTGGTGTACATGTGAGAAAAACGACTCGAGGAAAATGTCATGTCTGCGAAAAATAAAAAGCAATGGACCTGAGCGCCCATTTTAATCGATTTCCTATAAATTGTGGAAAAAATAAAAGAAAGAGAAAGTAGTTTGAGAGAGGTCGTCGACGAAACTGTCATTTAATTAAAATATATTCCACCTGTATGCGAAGAAACTGGTCGTTAATACCGAAAGGACAGTTATGACTGGTTTGTGGTTAACCTTGCCCCCTTATTACAATATGTTACAAGCTCCCGAAAGCTTTTAAAATTTTCGACACTATCCGGATACCAGGTTATTGTTTACTTTTACGAGATCTTTTTAAAGAGTCGTTTATACGAGCGAAAACGTTACGTTTCTGTTAACGTGAAGCGCACGTTTTGTAATACCGTGTAAGAAACGATTACAAACGCATCCGGTTTTTCGTTGTAATAGGGTGAAAGTGTAAGTTGACAACTAAGAAATCGTGTTTCCATTTATCCAGTTCAAATATAACAGCCGATGAGTCGATATTATTGTTTTGCGAATTCCGATGAAAGTTTACTCTCGATATAACTGAAGGCTTTTTTTAGCGATTCGTTTTAATTTCCAAGCCTATTTGAAAAATTGCAAACTACGGTTGGCTAAAAATAGACGACGATACGGAGTGCAAAAACGCCGTTATCGTATGCGAATTCCTATATCGTAAATAAAAAGCAAATCACCGTGGAACGATATGCGCTAAAGTACGCAGCGAAAGAATAGCTCCCCGGGGTACAATTATAATTGCAACTATGCCGGAAAGCGACCTCTTCCTTCGTAATATACTCGCAGTTTCGGTACACTTTCGTCGTAAAAAAATCCCGAACCTTCGAGTCGATTTTTGCGCTCGATTTTCGTTTTTCATTCGCCGAAAAATCGTCCACGCTAATTTATTCGTCGTTCCTTAGGAGATTTTAGATATGCCTGATATTCGTATCTTTGTGAAGAAATCGTAAAAGATGTTATTAGTACAGTCATTTTAGGTGAAAAATCAACATTAATTCCCCGGAACGGGAAATTCGGAAAATAGGTGCTATACAACATGTACTTTAGTATTCCGGAACTTCCCATCGATCGGTTGATACCTTGTCCCCCTTTTGGGGGTTTAAAGGGTCCACTTTTGGATTTTTTCGCAATAACTTGCTTAGTTGTGAAAATTTGGAAAAAATGTCTCCACAAAAGTTGTAGAGAATAAAAAAATACATATTTTGGCATCAAAAGTTTTTTTCGTGGAGGTCATGCAAAGGAGCTGGAGCCAGGGGGAAAAACGTACTTCTTTCAATTCCAAAAAAACTCAATTGCCTAAAATCGGCTAAATTGAAGGTGGAAAAGTTGTCACGTTCTACATTGCTTCAAAATGATGCTCAAAACAAGAAAAAATGACCGCCGTTGACAATTAATCATTTTATGGGGGTGGACCCCCTTCAAAGAAGCTTATATTTCGCGAGACCTAACTCTTTTAGGAAAGAAATTACAAAAAAATTCT
>QBDW01005660.1:0-20268 GCA_003261595.1 Maconellicoccus hirsutus | reverse complement strand
CAGATGAATAATACGAATAAATTATTTTAAACCCTGATTGATATTTATAAATTGATATTTTAATAAAATAAAGAATTTACGTAAGTTGATATTAATAATTTAAAAACCAAAAATAGTCATTAATAATCGATAATTTATTTTTTTTGTGCTATAATTTGCACGCACTGACGTCCCTATTTACGTTGTTTGTAACCTGTGTAAGTGTCGCCACTTTTTACGCGTCAGCTATGTTGATGGGATTTTTGCGCTGGCGCTGAGGGGTACTAAGATCAACCGGACGGGCTGTACCTCGCTTATTCATTTGAACTCGAACACTATTCACGACTTTACACCTGCTGGCTAATACTGGACGTCGCGTCGCGTCGGCGAGTAAAAATATCCCCAAAGCGTCGTCGACTTACAATTGGTACCCGCTAATCCGGTAAATAGGTACGCCTACACCTAATTCTACACATCCCTTGAACAATCTACTTGCAGGTTGGGGGGAATAATAGCGTGACCTATAAAAAAAAGTGATTTTCAAAATATTACGTCAGATCTAGCGAATAGATTTTACATTATTCACATCACATCTGCAGTTTCTACTTTCTGAATCAAACTGCCTTCCTCAAGTGTAACAGATACCGTAGGTATTACGTAGTACGTACTACGTAGTACGTACTACGTACTACTTGCTACTTTGACGTACATAGGTAGGTAAAGTACCTAATCTGCCTGCAGCTATTAGTATGTAGGCAGCTAGGCACTAGGCGGCACCAGGCAGCTGCCAGCTAGGTACTGCGCTGAAGCGTGTGATGTTCAAGTCGCGCGACTAAACGCTGAAAAGTCGCCTAGTGTGAAAAGGCTCTAATGACGACAGCAATGGCTTGAACAATGTTAAATTGGACATCAATTCTTTTAAAGAAAAAATCAAACCGTAACATTCTCAAGTTACAAAATTACAATTTATGCACAGCTTTCATCAAGTCCAAGAACACAATTTTTAACCTAAAAGTAGATTGATAAAAATTACGTAATTTTGTTTTTTTTTCTATAAAACAGAAAGATGTTTAACTAAAGTTCAACGTGGTTCAAGTCATCGCAACTGTGTACGTATTTTGACTGTGAATTGTAAAAACAGTAATTCATTTTCTGAAGGGGAAGGGTAGAGGTAAACAACTATATTCACGATCAATCGGTCACTCGGTTCTCAGATAGGCCTACTTGTTTCGTAAATACGTATTTAACTAACCCTGTTATTAAATTATGGTACATACTCTTTACCTAATATCTATCTTTTATTTATTTATTTATTTATTTATTTATTTATTTATTTCGAAAGGTTTATTTGAATACCTATAAGAAAGTAACAACCGCCAGTAGTAGGTACATAAAAAGTGTGATACAAGCACACATTAAAAAAAAATATATGCTTGCAGCCTATCACGCTTTTTATGTACCACTTCCGCCTCTTTTTCTAGCCGAGGGTTTATCGAAAGAGGCGGGGTATAGGCGCATAGCTAATATATTATGGACAAAATAAGAAACATTACAGAAAACGCGCGTACATTCATACATACGAGAACGCTTTTACGCAATAACTGTATCTTCCATATCTAGTAGCCTATTAAATAAAAAACGATAATAATGAAAATAATCGAAAATTACCGATAGGTAGAGGTACCTCTACCTGTACCTCTACCTACTGAACGCGGTTTTTGTACTCGTATGAAACAAGATAGCTGTAGACACTACACACTAGACACTAGACACTAGATACGCATTTTAAATGTACTCATAGTCAAGTTCTGTATGTACGTTGTACGTAGACGTACATACTCGTACATAGGCTACGTACATCTACGTACTACGTAGTTAGTTACGTAATACGTACCTAGTACCTATACCTACACCTACACCTACCTATGTGTATTCGATGGCACGATGTTCGTCATCAATCTCTTTGCGCAACTGCGAAACTGATATGTTACCAATGGAATTGTGGTGATCACGTTTGTGTTTCAGCTGGTTAGGTGATGAGAAGAACTGAAAATATTCGTCGTAGAAGTAGAATACTCGTAGTCGTAGGTACCTGCAGTGAAGGCTGTGAACAATCTAAAACCAAGCATTACGCGTCGTCGCGACGGATTACAATTTTTCTCAAATTTCAATCGTTGATTCGTGGCTCACACAACACGCCACCTGTTACCGTTAAATAAAACACGGAAGCTGAAACAACAAGTTGAAAGTTTGGTACACACACACGTACACCTTGATGCTTTCACATCACATGCCAACCATACAGTATTTTCTCGGATGTGCCCGTCAAGTTGTTCCGTGCCCGCGCCCGCACCCGCACCCGCTCGACGCTCATATGATGCATATAATACCTACCCTTACCCGTCCTGTAGTGATGATAACGTAGTTCTCAATTACGAGTAGTAACAATGATGATTAAGTTGAAAAACATAATGCATTAGTATTACTTACCTATTTCCTGTTAGTATGTTCGTATTGTTGAATAAATTTTTTTTTCGTTTTCATTTTACACGTTTTTAGTACTAGGTAGTAGGTACGTACTACGTACTACGTAGGATGTAGATAGTAGATACTAGATACTCGTAGGCGGCTAGGTGAAGGCACCTAGCCAGTTAGCCACCTACCTACCTAGTATCTATAACTACTACCTACTACCTACTACCTAGCAGAGTTGTCCACGGGACGGCAATTTGGAACGGTTAATCGCCCCGTCAAACCTTGGCTACGGTTCCAGCCATGTAACCGACAACCGTCTAACTTGCCACGACGGCGCATCAACGGTTACAATTTCGTACAATTTATTGTACAAAGTGCTTAGCACGAAAATTTCGTACTTGCAACGGCGTCTGTTCCACTCGATGGTTAATACAGTGGGTGACTAGCTGACTACTGACTACTGATTACTGACGAGGTACTGCGTAGTGCATACAAACTTCTAACATTAACATTGCTTAAAATACAGTAAGTACTCGTACATCTTTTTCAATCACTCAAAATCCGTGAAATGTTTTCATTTCAATCATATTTGTTTGAAAAAAAAATCGAAAAAATTTGGGTGAACACAATCTGCAATGTACCAATGTACCACTGTACTGTACTTATCCGTTGTTGCGCCACTGCCATAAACAATACAGTATAGTATACGTATAAACATAATTATGTACATTGTACATCATCATCATCATCATCATCATCATCATCATATTTATACCTACTGTATATTATACATACACAATTACACATATAGGTTAATTGAGTGGTATTTTGCGGACCGCTGGAGTTATACGTAATACTATTTCCAATCCGTTTCGACGATTTCCGACCCGGGTTGGAAATAGTCAACGTGTGTACTGTATTTTAGTGTTTTGGGCACCTCAGACCATGGGTGCCCCAATCCAAAAATTTTTTTGGCGCAAATAGTATGGGTAATATCACCAAACTATACAGATTGGTCTGCAGTGTACTCGTATATCTTAAAAGTGCTCTGCAATCGATATATGAGTACGAGTATACGTACATTTTCCTTTTTCTTACCCATCATATCGCTAATTCTATTTGAAGACCGTTCTAGTGGCGCCGGGTTGAAAATAGTCTTAGTTTCATGTACAAAAGGGGTTGCGAAAAGTATGTGATTTACGAGTATGATGGGTTGGAAATAATCTACGAAATATCATTTCATCAACTTGAAATTTCCTTACCCCCGTGAGGTTGCCTCAACTACGAGGTACGTACCTCAAGAGGACTCTAAAAATGTAAAGTACACTCACTCAAGTATATATTTAAGGCCGGGTTGGAAAAAGTCTGCGTAGTGTTACGGTCCGCATAATCAGCGGCGTAGCCAGGATTTTGGCAAGGGGGGGGGGCAAAACGAGTCCAGGTAGTCAACATTTTTTTTAATTAGTGGGAAACCAGAAATTGCAAATGATTTATTTACCTATTCCTTTAATTTATAAACAAACTACGATACGTTGAAATAAACAATAAAAGGCCATGGGGGGGATTGCCCCCTTTGCACCCCTCCCCTGGCTGCGCCACTGCGCATAATGCATGAAGGATGTGTATACTGTAGGATATATGTATAGTATACGTATAGCCTAGAGGCCTTTCATATGTATGTATACAGCTACAAGCAAAAAAGTTCATGACGTTCTCATTCAGCCCCTATTATACGCGTAGTTAGGTAGCTAATTTTTTTTCAACGAAAGCTCTTGATTTACACTTGATGCAAAAAATATAGCAAAGGGCAAATTTTGATTTTAAAAGCCCCAAATTTGGGGCGGGAGGTGCCAAAATTGAGATATAAAAATTTTGAAACAGTACTTTTCTTTAAATCGTATTTAACCTCCAAATCCAAAATTTTAACCTTTTTGGTCCCATAGAAAGGAAGTTATGCTTCAAAAACCAAATTTTCGACATTTTAGCGCCTCCTCCCCAAGTAATTTTTATAGTATTGGCGGCATTTTGCTTACAAGTAGATCTGGATAAATACGTATTACGTGTTATCTAAATGAAACGAGAGGACTCGCACTCGCATCTTTCTTTCTCTTTTTCATAAGAAATTAATGCGTTACTCATAATCCTTTCACATTGTCAGACTGTGTTGTAGCAATTGTCACATCCCGTCTATCCCCATCACCGTAATTCACAACGTACAGTATCAGTACTACAATTCCAACACTTTTTGATGATACCGTATGTAGGCTATTCAAAAATGGCCACAATTTTAATTTATCAAGGTGCGAGTATTCGGCTATTCGCCTTGTGATTTACCTATGTAGGTATTCTTAAACTTATACTCGTACTTATAGTACCTACTTACTGATGCAAATGGTTGTGAATCCGTACGTAATTACGTAATACGTATATGGGACTCATTTCAGATGCTAATTTTTGAAGTTTACAATATCACTAGTCTTCTCGGATCACTTTGTTTGGAATATATGAATTGTCGATCGTTTACTTGCGAAATGAGTTAAGGATGAACAGATGGGCACGTAGCCTATAATAGGCTGTAGCTAAAAGGTAGAGTGAAGCGGCATCTCTGCATCTGCATCTGCATCTGCATCTGCATAGCGCATAAGTCTGCAGGCACCTACTACCTACTACCTACTATCGAATACCTAATACCTAATACCTATGCATTTAACTGCACGATGCAACTGACGTCAGTTGGTAAATTCCACGCGATGGGAACCCCGACTAAGTCGATATTGCAACGCAACAGCTTCCTCCCCTCGTGTACGTAAGATTTTAAAAATGGACTCGCTTGCGGTCTATTGAAATCCATGACCTATGCTAACACGAAATATGTTAACGCTGCCGACGACGTAGCATCGTAAAATGCGCGCGTTACTACCAATATTTTGACAACACCTGAAACATTCTGCAATGCATTGTTTGTATCGCATTTTCGCTACTTAAAGTATTAGGAGAATAGCGCTTGCAGACGCGTATCGAGCTCGAGTTGTTACGAGCGCGAGCGTATCCTACGAGTACTGTATGTAGTACATTGTACAGCATACTCGTCTCGTACTCGTATGTATGTATCTCGTTATCACTTTTTCCTCTCCAACATTGACATGCCACATCGCATCCCGTCGCACCGCACTGAGAGCAGAGCTCGCTCGTAGACGTACCACTAGTCCACTACCGATGTAGTATCCATCCACTATCCAGCTTCAATTTTCCATACGTACCTACGTAATACGTATTACGTAATACGTATAGTATAGATATAGGTGTATCTACGAGTACTTAGTACTTACTATATACCGAAACGTAGTTCTGTGAGGTTGCCAATAAAATCGCTGTAATTTGGTGTCTGTACGAGTACGTCGTATAAAAGTATACAATTTTAAGCGATGCCACAACGTTGAGAGAGTATATAGTTTAATATAGTTTGTTTACAGAACAGAAATGTATAATTACTAGCGCCCCTAAATATAAACTGAGAGAACTAGACCGTATATAGGCCGATGTATTGAATAAGTGTCGAAGTGGCACCATAGCAATAATTGGCGAACAGGCACCTTGTAACGCTGAGGCACCATTTTGTGGTGCCTGAACGAAAATTTTGGTGCCTGAAGGTATCTTCAGTATATACAGCGTGTCTCAGAAGTCCTGCACGGTACCTTTTATTTTTGATCGGGGGGTGATAGCGAAAAAAATCCACCGGTTTTACACTTCTCCTGTGAGGCGCATTCTACGAGGGGGTCAAAAATTTTTGGACTACATACAAGGTGTCCCACAGACCACAAAACGTGTTTTTTCTCGAGAAATTTAAATGTAAAGGGTACGTTATTATGTTGGAATCGAACACTACGCCTCAGTGTGGTGATGATGAAAAAAAAATTTTAGCAACCGGTTCAGTGGTTCTCAATCACGACTAGAAGAAATTTGTATCTTTGATGTTATTGCAACTTTGCTTTCGAGCATTACCTGTGAAATATCAAACCGATTACAAAAATGAATGAGACAAAAAATTAATATTTTTTGATGCTCTACAACTTTTGTTTGAAACTTTTTTCTCTATTTCTTATTTGCTGGGGTCATTGGTTTTCCATGACTACACGTTTTCATCACGATTTTGACAAGAATATCGGCTGCCAGCAGCGAGATATCGAACCGGTTGCAAAAATGTTTCTACAAAATTGAACCATTTTTGACGCTCTACAACTTTTGTTTAAAAAATTTTTTCATATCTCTTTTTTCCAAGGAGTTATTAATAACCGATTGAGAACCGCTGAACCGGTTGCTAAAATTTTTTTTTCATCATCACCACACTGAGGCGTAGTGTTCGATTCCAACATAATAACGTACCCTTTACATTTAAATTTCTCGAGAAAAAACACGTTTTGTGGTCTGTGGGACACCTTGTATGTAGTCCAAAAATTTTTGACCCCCTCGTAGAATGCGCCTCACAGGAGAAGTGTAAAACCGGTGGATTTTTTTCGCTATCACCCCCCGATCAAAAATAAAAGGTACCGTGCAGGACTTCTGAGACACACTGTATATATATATATATTGGTGCCACAAGTAAGTACATTCATGAAGAGTAATTATATAAACATATGTATACTTGTACGTAAGTGTAAGTACAGTACGAGTATACCCATTACCCAGATCCACTCTAACCGCAAAGTTTCTCTACGGCGACCCCATGTACAGTATGTCTCTTAGTACCTAGACCTACGCCATATTTTCCTACTTGTCTTCAACTAAAGAGTCTTGGGACATGTCATCAGTGTCATCACAAATGAGCATTGATGAGCCAAAAGATACGACATGAAATTATAGTTTGCAATGCTGCAACGTGGAACAAGAAATTTTCTTTAAAAACCAAAATTATAATTCAAAATTATTAGGTACCCGTTCTACGGTTGCAAACTGTAATGTCATGTACAATCTGTTCACTCGTCAATGCTCATTTGTCATGAGCCTCATGACATGTCTCAAGTTCAAGCAGGAAAAAATTGTTTTAAGAAATATACAAACATGGTCGCCGTAGAGAAACTTTGCAGTTAGAGTGGGTATAGGCCTACTCTCAACGCGAAAAGACCATAAATGTAATTGTACGAGTATGTACATGTACCTACAGTACACTATGTGTCTGTATACATAAGTAGGTAGTAGGTAAGGTACCATATTTTTCACGCACTACGAAGCACAAGCAGAAGTGTTTGGAATGCCAATGCAGTAAGTATGTAACTTATAGTACTCGTATGATGAGTAATGCTATTATGAATTACCTATGTGCAGATTTTACTTATTTTGACTGCAGAGTTGAGACTGAAAGATATTGTGGCCCATGAGGAACGACGCCGTGTGACTATGATTACCGTCTGGTGGTACCTTGCGACGCGACGCGACGCGACGGTTGAATTCTTTTCATTAGGTGTTGGTAGCATGACAATTTTTTCTCATAAGTAGGTAGCTAGGTACGTTAACGCGTGTCAGTAACTGGATATTTACAATCTTGCCTGATAGCCTACCCACGACTACGAGTATCACCATATACAGCCAATATTTAGTTTAGCCGACACTTATTCGCCCAAATCTATTTCCCGACGCGACGCAGCGCTAAACTTTCATTAATAAGTTTATTTCAACATGATACCTTACGCGTACAACATTAAAGGGAACGCACTCGAAAAAGGCCGATTTTGTCAATGATCTCTACACTCTACTCTCTACACAGTACACACTGCTCGTCCTCGTAATCCAGAACTACGCTCCAAATTTTGACCAAACTTCAATATTTGGAAAGAGGACGTAAAAAAAAAAAAAAAGAAATCAGAACAGAGTTGATTTTCTCGATTTTTGGAGAATTTTTACTTTTTTTGAAATTGAACAAATGTGTATATCAAAAATTGGAAAAATTCTCATCACTCGTCCAGAAGTGGACTTGAGCATCTAAAAATTTCATCATAACTTACCCTCGGGCCTCGGCACACCAAATCGATCCTTCATAGTTTCGAAAAAATCTGGCATCAACACTTGTGATGGGACGGGTCTTTCGCCCATATTCATGAAAAAACGAAAACCCCGCCCCAATAACGCAGTAATTCAGCAAATGGGCTGAAAATTTCACCATGACCTCCCCTTCAATAACATTTTTTTTTTTTTTTTAAGTTTTGAAGGTATTGCCCATTTTGCAGTGCGAATTTTGGTTTTTGCAGAATATTGTAAAAATCAGAAAACTCGTCATAACCCGTCGAAAAGTACACTTTAGCGGCTAAAAATTTCACCGTAACCTAGAAACCTACCCGCACTACTCCAAATCGACCGACCACCTGTAGTTTCAAACAAATCTGGAATTACAACACTCGAGACGGGTATTTTTGACCAGCTATGCTGTTCGGTTGTTTTATGTAAGATTTAAAAATTTGTCAAAATTTGGGAAATTGGGCAGGGAGCCTGAGATCTTGGCCCTAATTCGACGTTTTTGCCTACTTTTGAGGAATCGAAAATTTTTATTTATTGTTTTTATTTTTTTAACCTCTTACTAACCGTTACGAGTATACTATCGTTATTTGCTATGGAATTTTTTCGAAGTAGCGCTGTTTTTAAACTTGTTCGCCAAAAATTGAAAAATCAATTTCAGCAGCTGAAAATTCAGTTTTGAGGGTTTTTCGAAGTCCTCTTTTGAAACACCCAAACTTGACGACGAAGAAAAACAACGACAAAAACAAAAACACTCGTTTTCATCTTCACTTAGAAGCTATATTAATATCGAAAAATTACATCTGTACTCGACACGCAGCTCTTAATAACACAAAAACCACAATTATTATATTCACATTCACAATTAACATCTAACACGGCATATAACAGCAGTTATCATGAAGAAAAAGGTATAAAAAAAAGAATTACAACAAATTACAAAAAAAATACACGAATAAATAAATAAATAAATAAATAAATAAATAAATAAAATAAAGTAAAAATATATAAACATGTGAATAAATGAATAAAATACAACTGCGCCAATCGCACCTCACACAAAAGGGGATTCAAACGAAACAAAGTGAATATTACGGTGATTACTTTTTGGGAGGCTTCGGTGGTCAAAATTTACTTAACCTGGCAACTTGTAACCAAGTGTGGAAGTTTCTCGCTCTACTCAAGTCACAGGTAAATATAAGACTCAACACGTAAACATTTTTGAAAACGAGCAATACATAAATCAACAAGTAAACAAAGGATAATAATAATCGTAATAATAATAATAATAATAATAATAATAATAATAATAATAATAATAAATTAATGAACGAAAAAATTGATAAATCGAAAACAGTTAAACAATACGAAGATTTTAATTCGCATCCATATAAAAAATACAAATGCGCTATAAAAAAGAAACGAAAAAAATGGTAACTGTAACTAGTAGTCCATCATATAGAGAGAAACGGAGAATTTTCGAATTTACGTACCTACTGCAGTTATACGTTGAAAAGTAGAGCATATCGTTCGATGAAAATTTAGTTTCGCTATCGTGATATTTGGTATGTATCAAACACTTAAAATTAAGCCGTTTTTAAGGATACATTCTGCAACACCACACCACACCACACCACACCGCACCGCACCACACCCGCCACACCACACCACACCGTAAACGTACTCTTACATATTACATTTAGCAGAATACAGTACGTACCACGTAATAACGTAAACCGTAACGTATTTACACACGTATGAAACAATCGAAAAATCAAATAAAAAGTAATAATAAAACGTAATAATTATAATAACTAGAAATAATTTACACTATTAATGATAAATAAAAAATTAGTTAGATCGAAACACACAAATGAGACATCATCTGACTTTTTTGATAAATCGCACCCATCCATACAAACGATTTCACTATAATTACAAAGTAATGAAGGCGAAAAAGTTGGTTTATAAATCACGGTCACATTACACAATTACACCTGAAGGCGCGACAAGAATCAAGAGCAAGGAAAAGAAAAAAAAAAGAAAGTAAATTAGAAAATTTAACATCAAAAATAACAACGGAACCGACGAGATGACAGTTTTAGAAAAATGTTGCGCTCCGCTCCAGAATGAAATGAAGAAAAAAAAAAAAAAAAAAAAAAAAAAAACTATAAACATAATAGTATATCTATACATGTATAAGTAATATATCACAATTTTTGAAGAGAAGAAAACAATAAATCCTCCGATAAAAATATATGTAAGCTGAACGCACTCTGTACTTACTACTAATACGTTAACCGTTCATCAACGAACTCAGGAGTAAGGCCGCGTCATAAGAAAATGAAAATAATAATAAGAAGGAAGGTTAACCAACGCAAAAATGCGTGTGAAAAAAATCTTTTAAAAATGTAACGTACGCGTAACGCGCAGGTACGGTAGGTATAGGTATAGGTATAGGTATAGGTAATTGGGTACGATTTAAAGAAAGGGAAAGGTGTCATATTTATCATGGACTATTGTCGTTGATGTGGCGGATGCACGCGCGCGGTATCTCGTGTCATACAAAAAAATAAGGTACATAGAACGAGGAGGAGTAGGAGTAGGGGGAAGGAGGAGGAGTGGGAAGAATAGAAACAATAACATAAGATCATCAGATGGGTGGAAAATGGACATGGTCATTCGTATCGTATCGCTGGTACAGATACGGAGGACAGAGGATAGCCGCCGCCGCCGCCGCCGCCGCCGCCGCCGCCATACACAGTGTACACATTCAAATGTACTGTACCATGCTGTACGTAGAGTGTCGAGTGCGACGAACGTTACAAAGTCGCGCAGAGATTTCCATACTCGTTTCATGTTTTCATCGAGAAAGAAAAAAGAAATCAGTGATTCTGTACGAGGGATCCTGTACTTATACTAATGGCTGTGCTACTGCCCAACGTCGAACCTAAATCTTGATAACTGAATTGCGGAAAATAAGGTTGCGTTTGTTCCAACTCTTCGGCTATACTGTTCAGTGGCGGGTGTTCAGGTGGTGTCAATTCTACCGATTCGCCGGTGAATTCCTGGTCAAAATATCTGGTGTCTGTGTCCGATGTAACTTGAGGTTTAAACGGCGGCGTTACCTACAATTAAATCGATATCCACCGGTTAGTTAATTCGGTTAGCTGATCAGAAAATTTCACAACTTACTTTTTTCTGGATTAAATCTGACCAATTTATACAACTGAAAAAAGGATGAGACATGATCTCCTTAGCGTCGTCCGGACCACCTCCCAATCGTTTATTCGGATCTTTTACGAGTAATCCGCTCAACAGACTTCTAGCTTCGGGCGTAATTGTACGCGGAAATTTCACCTACAAATTCGCCGAGTGCAAATTACTCGTAGCCTACTTGTACGTGTAGCGCATTCGCAATTCGCATACTGTACGCCAAATTCGTAGGCTATTTTACTAATCTACCGAATTACGAGTACCTCTACCTACTACCTACTACCTACTACCTACTACCTAGTACCTAGTACCTACGTAGGTGCCATAAATATCATGTCGTTTTCGTATTTGAAAAAAATACACGAGTAGGTACACGTTTATCCTACGTATAGGCGTACTATACGAGTACAGGCAATAGGCATACTCATTACTCGTATCTCCGTTTCTTCCTTTGTGGAGCACATTGTGCAACTAACTAGTAACTAAGTAGTAAGTACCAGGTGTCAGCCGTCGGGTAGGCCTACGCATAGTTGCTAAGTGTTTTGTTAATTCTGCACGCAGTATGCTGATACTCGTACTTTGGATAATGCGCCCTCCTTTTTGCGAGAAATTTGAAAAAATGTTTCGGCGAAACTGACGAGCAGCACTCTTGAGTCTTGACACACCTCAGCGCCAGCGCCAGCGTCAGCGCAAAAATCCCATCAACTCAACGTAGATGACGCGACTCGTAAAAAGTGGCCACACTTACACAAATTACAAACAACGCAACGTAAATACGTAAATAGGGACGTCAGTGCGTGCAAATTACAGCACAAAAAAAAACGCACCAAAACAGTAAATCATCGATTATTAATGATTAATGATTATTTTTCGTTTTTCAATTATTAATATCAACTTTAATTTTTCATTTTAATCAAACTAACGATTTATAAGCATCGATTAGGGTTGCAAATAATAATTTATTTGTATTAGTTATCTATGGTGATGGGATTTTCGCGCTGGCGCTGACGCTGACGCTGACGCTGACGCTGAGGGGTACTAACATCAACCGGATGGTCTGTACGTACGAGTAACCACTAACTGTAACTATCAGTCAAGAGTCAACCAATTCAGCCTCTCGCGACCATCTCCATTCTTTGCTTCGAATCAAGGGTGAGAATTCGACAGCGCTTCTTTCCATCGCACTAGCATTAGGCGAATATCAACCCACTTTTCACAGAAATACGACGGACGAGTACGAATACCTATGTGTAGTGTGTGGTGTGTACGTTGAGTAACGTGTAGTTCTAGTTATTTACCGGTAAGGATACGTATTACGTAGGTACATTTACGAATATAACGAGTGCAACGAGAAACGTCGTAATTTGTAATCATTATTATACCTACTACACCTACACCTACACCTACACATTGTACTACGGTAACCAACAAAAATATTCGTCCAATTTTAGTTCGCCTATTAGGCCTATACTCATGTTTGTACGATTATTACGTATTATTATTTTTTCTTTTTTAAATAAAAAGCTCCGATGAACGCTGGACACAAAAACAACAGCAAAGGGTAGATTTTCATTTTAGAAACATAAAAGTTGGGAGAAGATGGCAAAATTTTATTCACGCGCACATGAAAAAAAGGCTATGTGTATGCCGGTGTCATGTTTAGGCCTACGACTTAAGCCTGGTTTACACACGGACAGTTTGCTGTCCCAGGAAAGTGAAAAAAGTGGGAGCAAGTAAACTGTCTTCATAAAACTGAGTTTACACACAAACAATAAAAATGCCTCACTTTTTACTGTGATAAGGTGATAACGGTGAACCTTTCATTATTTTTTTCTATAGAGCGAGTTTTTTTTAAATTTTGCTTCATTAAAATGAACCAACAAGACATAAATGACATAATTCAGTGCCTAGTGCCTCTACTCCATTTTACTGGCGGCGATGGTGGAGTTTTTTGCACTTTTGTTTTGAATTTGATTTGGACTGTGACATACTTTGAAACTAGTTTTATTTATTAAATAAAAAAAATTACAACTAAATGTAGCCGGAAAGAAACGAGAAATAATAAACAAAGCTGGAAATAATTGAAATAAACGAGAAATAAAAAACATTCACCATTCGATAATATCAATCGCAATGCGCTCATCTACCGCCAACCAATAAGAATTAAGTTTGATGGTCACGTGATGAGAAAATAGAGAGACAGTGAGACAGTGAAATAAAACCGTCAAAAGTTACTGTCTCGCTTTTTTACTGTCCCAGGACAGTAGCAAGTTTACTGTCTTGGCTGTTTACATTCGGACAGTAGGAGGAAAGTACTTGCCTAGGACAGTAAACTGTCCGTGTGTAAACCAGGCTTTACACTCGTATTATTCCGATTACAAGAATTACAAATACTGTAGTTGACCGCCGCAGATAGAAAAAGAGGGATGAAAGTACATAACCTGACGTAGCCAATAATGTTGCCTGTTTGATTTTCGATTCTTCTCCTTTGACTATTGGGACCGTCAAGAATCTAACAATCTGTTGGAGCACTAATGTGAGGTACCTCCTCTTAAGTTCAATAATGAACCGCTACGAGTCAGAAATTGAAATTCTGTATTTTAATTCGAAAATTGCTAGTAAATTTTGAAAATTTCGCAACCATAAGTGTATGATTGCGCTGATCGACGTCTGATCGGTACCTCCTCGTTAGTTTCATCAATTACCACCAAATATCAGACACTTTGCTTGACAGTTCCAATATACGTAGATTACATGGACTGCTAGTTGATGTAGGCCTACACAAAAAAGTGTTTTTTGAAGCAGAAAAATAAAAAGATGACAATGATCTGCGCATGCACCAACTAAACACTGTTGGTTTGCAATCCTATGTCGCTCAATTTTTCCATTATTTCGGACTTTTATGTTTACATTTTTCGTGTTTTCACTGTTTTCAATCAAAATTTTCATCAATATATAGATTATAGAATATAATGATAAAAATTGTAACACAGAAATGTCATGCACGCGCACTTTGATTTCATTTTTTTCTTTTTCCGCTTCAAAACACGCGATATGAACCAGCAGTCCATGTACTCGTACGTAGTACATACTACATACCACTATAAATTATAGGATAGTCAAAGTTCTTCTCTCTTTTCGCGCAAACTGACGAGTAACCAGAAATCGCTGATTATACCGCACATAGCCACCTATATTTATGGTCTTTTCGTATTGAAAGTAGTATACCCATTACCCATACCCACTCTAACCGCTAAGTTTCTCTACGGCGACCCACCTACGCCACGCCATATTTTCCTACTTGTCTTGGAACTTGGGAGTCTTGGGACATGTCATCACAAATGAGCATTGATGAGCCAAAAGATGCGACATGAAATAGTAGTGTTTTCAATGCTGCAACGTGGAACGAGAAATTTGCTTTAAAAACCAAAATTATAATTCAAAATTATTAATTAGGTACACCCGTTCTACAGTTGCAAACTGTAATGTCATGTCCAATCTGTTAACTCATCAATGCTCACTTGTGATGACATGTCTCAAGTTCAAGCAGGAAAAAATTTGTATGTGGTAGGGTTTCAGTTGAAACCGTCTCATATGAATTTTTAGCTCCCTGGGTCACTTCCAAGTACAGCTACGGCCCCTCGAAGTAGGATACTTTTTGTAAAAATCGCCGTTTTTCGCGTTTAAAACTCAAAAAAGGGTATCCAATTGACGGAGGGGGGGGCTAGGGTTGAAGGGTTGAAAAGGGGGTTTTTCTGATGCTGAATCCGACTGTGGTATCGTTTTTTCGATTGGAAGAGATTGACTTTCTAAGTAAAAGTTCACAGATTGGTGTTTTTATAGGAAAAAATTGCAAAATTTCGTTTCCTCTCCTGAAATTGAGTCGTTAAGAGTCACAAATTTGATGAATCGACTAAAGCCCATTGAAATGTGACCAAAATTGAAATGAAAATTGTGGGAGGGGGCACCATCCGACCATTCCAACTCGTCGTAAGATATTGACATAAAATTTCTTACCTATTATGAAGAGTAGGTAGAGTAGCTTAACAAAAGGCATGACTCAACCTACCTTCATGTTACCGTTTGTATTCGTACACATACATACAGTATGGTACAGTATGTT
Organism: Maconellicoccus hirsutus; assembly: GCA_003261595.1. Lineage (NCBI taxonomy): Eukaryota > Metazoa > Arthropoda > Insecta > Hemiptera > Pseudococcidae > Maconellicoccus > Maconellicoccus hirsutus. Next base: position 4,469 of record QBDW01005660.1, on the reverse strand, counting down.
TCTAACAATTTCTAATTCAGAATAAAGCGAAAGCGAGGTAGAATTTCTTTTTTGGTCTCATCTTACGAGAGGATGAAATTTGGCGTATTCGCCTCGCTTACGAGTACACTACGTACATATGTGTATACGTCTACATACACGTATGTAGCAGTTTTTCAAGTTTTTCAGATACGCACTTTAAGGTAAAACTTTTTCATATTCGAATTAAAATAGTAGGTACGTGGAAAACGAAAAATGCGAGATGCATTGCCTACTGCCTACTGCCTACTGCCTACTGCCTACGCCTAGTGTAAGCGAGGCGAATACGCCAAGTTTCATTCTCTTTCGGATGACACCACATCATATACTGTATATACCCGTAAATTCGTATCTTACTTCTGCGAGGAGATATGTATGCTCACAGAAGTGATGCAGCGTGAGGACGGTTACGTTGAGCGGCCGTTGCTTGGGACGGCGGTTATTAACCGGCGCGGCGCGGCGGGACGGTTGCAATTTGTCATGACCATAACCGTGTGTAGACGGGACGGTTACGGTTTAGCCACCGAAATAACCGTCCCGTGGACAACTCTGGTAGGTACTCGTACTAGGTAGCAGGTAGCAGGTGGCAGGTGCAAGTAGTTACGTATTTAGGTGTAGTGCAGTAGTAACGAGGGTTAAATTACGTCGTATTCAGTATTAAGTATTTAGTACTTACATCTTCCATTAAAATCAACGTAAACAAAACGTCGTGATCTCGATTATAAAATGGTAAACGTCCGCACATCATTTCGTACATAACAACACCGATGCCCCACCAATCGACCGCTCTTCCATAATCGTTGTCTTCTAATACCTGTGCAGAAAACCATGTCGGTTAATCGGTACAGAAATACAAACACACCGGCGTTACGACAATACAACGTAAAAGAAAAGAGGCATACCTCCGGAGCTAGGTATTCGGGAGTGCCGCAAAATGTTTTCGTTGTTCTACCATACGTTATATCTTCTTTGCACAATCCGAAATCGGCAATTTTTATATGTCCGTCTTTATCGAGTAACAAGTTTTCCAGCTACGAAAATATTCGCCGGTCTCGAGTCAGTACAATACATTAATGTAGTTGCGTACTTACTACTTATACGCGTGCCTACTACCTAAGTACCTCTACCTACACTACCTAGCTACGTACTTCGCTAGCTACGTAGTACGTAGCTGCTAGCTAGCCTGTAGCCCTAGCCTCGTACGAATTTTCGTAATACGGAGTTACGGACCGTATAACAGCTAAAGTGAAGCCGACGTAATTCTACGGCCCTACGCAAAGCAGGCGAAAAATCACATACACACTGGCACGGTACTTGAAAAAGTTGACGCAAACACGCCATCACACCAACACAGTCAACCTCGCGCTTCGCGCCTCGCGCCTCGCGCATTGCACATTGCAATTCCTGCGTTTAAGCTGCCACAATTACGTTGGCTTCACTTTGCCCTATTACTTGTGAATACGGTACAGCGGTCGGTCCGCATATACGAGTACGTACAGTATTATTACAATTGTCTAATGGGTGTACCTCTACCGACAGTTAAACTTCAACTGGAAAAATCAACTTTAGCGGTAGCACAAATGCGAGAGGATTACTTGAAAATACGCGTAACCAAATTATAGTAACGGACGTACTTTCAAGTCTCTATAAATTATTCCTTCTTCGTGTAGATAACCAAGAGCTGATATGATTTCGGCGCCGTAAAATCTTGTTCTATCTTCGGTGAATACACGTTCGCGAGACAGATGAAAGAATAATTCGCCTCCGTTCACATATTCCATCACGAAGCATAAACGATCGGCCGTTTGAAAAGAATATTTTAACGACTGCCAAAGTGGAAAAAAAATATGAAAAATATGGCGATTAGTAGGCGCGCCAGATAACGAACGCGTCGTACTTACGATAAGAAAAGGGTGGCTAGTAGTTCGTAAAACCCGGTTCTCGGTTAGTGTATGAGCTACCTCGTCTTTTTGTATGATGACTTCTTTTTTAAGTATTTTAATGGCGTACAAGTGCCCAGTGGCTTTTTCACGGCATAAAATAACTTTACCAAATGTACCTTTACCCAGAACTTTTAAAAATTCGAAGTTCTCCAAAGTCTGTCGTAGAAACAAAAAAAGAACAACACGAACGTAAAAAGTATTCGCGTACGATTCGGAAGAATTTTTCTTAATAATAAATCGTCGATTAGTTTACTTACCACTTTTCGTTTACCGGAAGTTTTACTAGACGAGGTACCTTGCAGCGAAAATTTTGCGCCGAATTCGTCCACATTAGCGTAGAAATTATTTTCACCGCCAGAATCTGGTTGCGACATACTACAACGTTTCATTTCGACGTCTTCGCATTCGGCCAATCGGTCGGCGACACTTTGTATGGCAGCCATCCATTCTTCCCTAATGCCGTAGTAATGATCAATGAATGTGGCTACTAGTACTAGCTAGGTACGAGTACTACGCAGTGAGTTTTTTTTTCTCCTCTCGTAAATCTAACGAAATACGCACCTCTCTTTTTCCGATTCAACGTGAAAAGTTCGTTCGATAACAGTGGTCCATTGCAATCCTCGAATTATGAAAGTATACGGTTTGGGTCTGTCTACGCTCATGATTTGACATCCTTTAACGGTGAAGTTGTTCAACGGGTCCGTAGGCGTACCTTCTGGTTTATTCTTATACCCGATTAAAGAACCGTCGGAAAGCAATAAAAAATATCGCGATCGCCAGTTTCTTATGTGTTCACCTTTCACAAAAATAACGTACGTGTACCACGTCGATAAATAAACAAGCGAGACGAAAATGCAAAAATGCAGAAAACAAAAACACGACGAAATTTCGCCTAATTACCTCTTTTGAATAACCATCCTTCTTTGATAACCAGCGCGGGTGAAAATGAGAAAGGATTTCGTACTGAATGCTGCTGTTCGGCCATTACTTAACCGTCGATAGATTGAAGAAAATCGATCTGTAACGTCAACGATGATTACCATTAAGTAAATGAAATAATCAGAAAATGCTCGTTTGTCTTTCAGAATTACGACGAGACTTCGTATGTACATATCATTATAATCGTCTCGTCATCGCGCGAGTATCCTCGCTGCGTTCCTTACAATGTTAACTCACAGATAACCAAATTTCACAACGTCATACAGTCAAAAATTATACGATTAAACATAAAACCGAGCCTTCGAAATGATAATAGTAATCGAATAGATTCAGTTTTTAGACGTAGGTTACCCTCCGCAAAAGTAAATTACCTCAGAATTGGGAAGATTTTCTAAAAATGTTTAACAGATTGTGTTGGAAAATCTTCGTGACGACGATACAGTATGCACTTATGGATTTTCAAACGAAGAACCACACATTACACAACGTTGTTATCGATTTTCAAAGGCGTGGACTCGATGTGATTTCGAGAAAACACCTTATCAACGATAGCATAAAATTCACCGAATTTTTCACTCACCAATTTGTCACCAAACGTAGCTGAAAGTCCATGATTATACGCGAAGAACGAGCGAATATTTCTTATTTTCCATCAAAAATGCATATTGTTATTCCTTTCACCTTAATTATTAATATTTTTCCTTGGTGTTTATCGTCATGACCATACCAAAACATCAAAATTGAAAACAATCGCAGAATACAGAGAGAAATTATGTCAGAAGCCTTTCTGCCTTCCACAATGCTTTCATCGTTACTTATCGTTAAACTCCAACTCGATTTTGGGTGCTCGGGAGGTTTCGGTTGCGTACGTCTGTATTACACGAAGCGTATTTCGTTATCAGTAATTTTACCATCTACCGGTGTTTGAAATTAAATTATTCAATATTATGTTACCGTCAGTTTTAGGAAAATAAAAAATGATTAAATGCGATGTATGCGAGCAAACCTTTTCTCGCCAATTCACCTTAAAAAGACATTATGAAAATGTTCATGCAAAAGTAAGTAACCTAATTCTCTCAGTTGTTAATCCTCGATTTTTTGAGTAATAGTTGTGCTTCAATAAATTAAATAATAATCGACGAACTTTTCATTCCAGAATAAAAAGCGTAATGAGAAAGTGATATGTTTGAATACCATATTCGAAAAAAAAATTTGTTGTTGATTTTTAGTTTTAACCAAAGTTTTTACTATATTAGTGCTAATGTTTTTTGTTTTTATTAAAAAAAAAAATTTGTTGATTTTTAGTTTTAACCAAAGTTTTTACTATATTGGTGCTAATGTTTTTTGTTTTTATTAAAACAAATACAGTTTTTTTCTATTAAAAAAAAACACATCTTTTTTCATTTTTCTTATATTTTTTGAATAATTAAAAAAAAAAAAATCAAGTCGAGGTTTAAGAATACATACAACCATTATTTCACGAGCGGATCGAGCTTATCGGAAAGAAATACCAAGTTTGAATTCACGAACGTATGCGTGAATGTCCGAAACCTCCCGAGCACCCAAAAT
>QBDW01005658.1:0-20862 GCA_003261595.1 Maconellicoccus hirsutus | reverse complement strand
TTTGATTTGATTTGATTTGATTTGATTTTGATTTTGATTTTGATTTTGATTTTGATTTGATTTGATTTGATTTGATTTGATTTGATTTGATTTGATTGCTCTTCTCTTCTCTTCTCTTCTCTTCTCTTCTGTTTTCAGTTTATTATTGACTTTGGTTATGTACCTTTTTTTGGAATAAGATTTTTTTGTCACAAATGCTGACCATTTATGGTTACGTTTTGGTCGTTATTCATTTTATTCGTCAATTTTTTCTTACTTTACTTTTTTCCATTAGCATTCCTCAATCGATAATACGCCCATTTTGACGATTCCTCGTTCACTTGTTTTTGATTGAGTTATTTTTGCAAATAACTACTTCGGGAGAAATCACGAATTAATAATTCAATTTACAAATTATAGGTTTCTTTTAATATTGTTTGTTTAAACCTCACATCTATAAATATTCCTTCTCTTACAATACGCTTACTTAACACAAAAGTACAAAACTCTAGTCACATTAGTGAAAAAAACTAACGATAAAGAAAAAATAATCATTACGTGATCGAGAGGAAACTCACGATTTTAATAACACATATGTGCGCACGTAAAACGCACATAAACCAGTAGTGAATCGTTAGCTATATCGATTCATTTTTAAATTCCTTAACCCTGAAAATACTCACCTAATAATTAAAACGGTTAATACGTAAAACGTACATATTAAAACAAAATTATCATCATTGAGATATCCGATGGATTTCAGTCTCGTGCAGACGGTAGTGGCTAAATCAACCTTGCTAATCGGTTGTTCTATCTTCCGCGGAAAAATAAGTTGTGCAAATGTGTTTAGAATTCGGTTGTGGTGTGTTGCGAGTAACAACACGTTGTGATTTTGTTTATATTCCGATAGTATGATTTAATTGAAAATTTAAGGAGTAAGTGACGATTAATTACTTAATTATACGTGCGATGTAGTAGATGAATTTAGTTTTAGTTCAGATACCTACCTATTATTTGTCAAGTCAACTTGATTTATTACGTTTGTTTTTGCGTTCGTTAGTTGATATTTGTTTAAAAATTATAATTACTTACTTTTATTCAGTTGCAAATACCAAGTACCTGTTAAAAATCATTTAGCTTATGAGGTATCTTGCCTAGTTACCTAATTTTCTTTCATTTCCAAGTATGTACCTTTCTTTTAATTAGCTATCGAACCTACTAATATTGCTTTCTTTTCAGATAAATGGTCATCCATAAACTAATTAGTTACAAGATCTTGAAAATGGGAGAAAAAATCAGCCTTCTAGTCGTCATTGTGTTGCAGTTACATCACGCTGTTACTGCACAAAAAGCGAACCTCTGCAATATTACCGAATCGTAAGTAATATTTTTTTCGAAGGTGAAAGAACTGGTTTTAATAACGAAGGTGAATCCGCGTGTGAGGAAGTACAGACCAGTTGACCTAATGAAATGCATTACACTCCCATTGACCGTTTAATCATATTAAACTTGAAAATATATTTCGATAGATAAACATGACCTTTGTTGTAGGTATTTCGTAGAAGTAACTAAAACGGAAACGGTGTTGGGATTCAAGAAACCCACCGGATTCATGGGCATGTTCAGCATTGGTAATAAATACGAAAACGTCACAAAAACAGTTCTCGGTGTAAGTAAACAATATTTGTGGTTATATTCCATTAATAATGTAAAAAGACTAATACGTTATTAAATTACTTCCAGGTGGAGAAAAGAGAACGAGTGGTTGAAGAATGCTGCAAAGGCTATAAAAAAAGAGACGATCAATGTGTTCCTATTGATGACTCAAAACCATCAAAAGAACCTACTAGTTCAACAAGCACTACAACTACAACAGCTGCTACTCCTAGCTCCACATCAACCACTTCCGCACCTGTGCTTCCTGTCACTGAACCTGCCCAAGCTACTTCTAGTGAAACTTCAGCTCCAGTCAACGAACCTTCAGTATCTCCGGAACCAGAAGTAACATCACCATTGAATACAGTTTTATCAGAAGTACCAGTCACACTTAGTGAATCGGTTACTACATCAACTCCGGAACCAGTACCACTTATACAAGATTCACCGAGTCCATCTACTGAAGCTCTAGCTACTACAGTTCTAGCTGAATCTACCCCGAATCCTGCATCCGAGATTGCACCTACGTCATTACTTTCCCAAGCTGAGATTTCCAGTTCTACCGAAGCATCAGCTCCTGTTTCATTAGTTCCTTCAGAATCATCCAACGGTATCACTGAGATGCCTACTTCTGCTTCAACCAGTCAAGTTTCTGATGTAGAAGCTCCTATGGCTCCAGTTGCTGAAACCGAAACTTTATCTTCTTCGGGTATCCTTCAAAGCGAACCTATGTTAGCGTCAATCATCATTACGACGGTATCCAGTGCTAATCTTAATACAAACGCACCAACCACGCCGTTGATAGTTTCACTAATTAGTACAGAGTCATCAACTTCAACAGAGCCACAAAACGAACCCATCATTGTATCTACTGAAAAATCAGTGATTAACTCCACCGAAGATATGGATTCGACTACGATCATAAATGATCGCAAGAAGAGGAACGTACATGAATCCAACTCCATCGAAATGCTTCATTTAGAATCAAGTACAGAACATCCAAGAACTCTGAAGTCATCCAGAATTGAATTGAAACTAAACGAAAATTCTGTTTCGACGAGAGATCATTTACCAGCTTCAGATGACGTCGTTGTTAGTGATCTCACGATTGAAAATGAAAACGAAAGTGAAAATTATCCGTGGACTGGAGTACTCGAGGTGTTGTCATTTGGAGCCATTATAGTCTTACTAGTGGCTACAGTACAAATATCCCTTGATTCGGGAGCATTTCCATTTCGTAGAGGAAACAAGAAAATCAGCCAAAATATAGGTAACCCTAATTATTTCAATTACAAAATAATTATCGCTTTTTTGATAACTATTCGCATAATTAATAACGATATTTCGCTTCATTACAGATTCATACGGTGAATTTTGGATTTACGATTCTCACGGTAACTTGGAAGAAGTATGATGGATGTCTCAAATTACACTCCGAACGAAAATTGCGGTTTCTACGGCTGTTCTATAATTTAATTTTTTATTCATTGATTTTTAATAAACAGTTTTTTGTGAAAAAATATTCGCGTTTATTTCAGGTAAGTTAATTGCACCACAAATTGACAAATAATTAAAACAGTTAAATAATTCTACAACATAAAATAATAAATTTCAGTTAAACATCTGAGGTAAGTTATGATCACGAATACGAAATACCGCATTAATACACACACACACACACTACATCATTCATTATCTATATCTTAACAATAAAAAAACGATCACAAATTAGGTAATTATTATCGAGATGCATACTCGCGTAGTTAAAATATTATTCATGAGAAAAAATCAGCATCACAATGTAAAACTTACAGCTAAAAAAATATTAAGAAAGTCAAAAATTAGTTTAATAATAAAAATTTGGTTAAATTTAAGCCCAAGGCTCGTCATTGCTCCCACTATCGACATCATTGGACAACCTTTGGAATCTCGTTTAATTTCCCAGCTAAAAACAAGCTGAAACAGATATGAAAATATGTACAACATATTTAAAATACAAAAGGTACAATCAATTCACTTTGAACTGATAATACCTTTGTTTTAATACTTACTTAATTAAATCAGTTAAATTGGTCGAATTACAAATGTACTTATGCCCATAGCCTTTTCCGAATTCCACATATTTCACGTTCTCTTCGGCTTTAGGACGATTTCGAACCAGGTATTGATATAACTACGGCGATAAGACGAGTAAATTAATGAGTCCAAAAGATCACTTCAACAATGACTCACTTTCTGTCCCAAAATTGCCGGCACGATCCAATCATCTTTCGCGTGCAAGATAAACAATGGTATTTTCGAAGCAGCTAGATACTCGTCGGTTTTGAACGTTATGCCGTTATTCTGTATCGGTTTCACGAAGAAGTAATCAAATCCGATAGCATTTCTGAATAGCTACACGAAGATGTGATTTGTATAGAAAGTTTTATCACAGAATAAGAGTAGAATATAAAGCTACCGCTGATAATGGATGATTCCTGATAGCGTCTTCTAAATTATTAAACGCTGCTTCTAAAATCAAGCCGCTGATTGATTCTCCTCGTTTTTCGAATTCAGTTACTGTTCTAGCTGAAACGCTAATAAACATGGAAATTAATTGGAGTTCAAACTAATACAAGAATTTAATTATGTACCCAGTTCCAAGAGAATGACCCCAGACGAAAACAGGGGAATTTTTTTTGTTATCCAAGACCCATCGTAAAACCGTGGTAGTATCTTCGACTAGTCCCACTTCATCGGGAAGGACATAAGACGAGTCTGCGAAACCTAATAAAAATAATACGCGAATAAATATTCGTTAATTGGGATTCCACTATGATGCTGCTAAGTGCTTACCTCGGTAATCGAAAGCTATCACATGGCATTCGTTCTTTTGCATAATTTTATAAAGCTCTACTCGATGGAACGTAGCTCTTGTGCCGGAGTTGCCATGTACATATACGATGATCGGTTTACCATCCCCTAAAGCTTGATCATATGTTTCGACGGCTATTTGAGTCTGATCAGCATATGAATAAGGTAAGATTTGCCTGTAAATAAATAATGCTTTATTTCTCCCATTTAATCGAGAATAATCCTATACATACCATACACCAAGTTTCACTCCATCTTTGGTACTCAGGTAGAAATTCTTAACACCTTTTAATTCGCTTTTTTCAGGTTTATTGAAATCAGTACGAAGCGGCCAACGTGCTATCAAGATAAAGATAAAAGTTCATAACAATGTCGCATACATACACAGAATTCACAACCGTGTAATCATTATCGGAAACAACCTTGTCTGAGAATTTAATTACCGGTTTATGAACTTAGCACTTAGGCTCATTAAACGATCGATTAAAATAATTACCGAAATGCAAGAACAACAAATGTCTTTGAAGCCAATATGAATATCTATGGATGATGAAGAATAACAAAACATATAGCGAGAGTATAGTAGCTATGATCTTCTTCGCTAGTTTGATAAGCCTGGAAATAAATAAATTAGAGAAATTCGATGAAATATTATAAAAAATCTACGTACGGAAATCTATGTTCTTTTGTGCCGAAGGTGAGTACTTTTACAAAATGAAGTACTTTCTTCAAGAAATACTCAAAAAAATAAAACGTAGAGTGTACATACGGGAATCGGTGTTTTTCTGTACCGATGAAGATTTTCTTCAACGCGACGATCAAATTTGCGAATCTTTCGCCGATGCTTTTCGCCTTTTTCGTGGCACTTTTCAGTTTTTCTTTTTTAGTTGAAGCGCTCATTTTGAGTTATTCGTTGACGCTATAACAAAGACAGTTAGTTAAAAAATCAACATAAATATTTAGTGAGATGACAGGAAAAAAAGGTGATCTTAAACAAATGAAAGATGAAAATGGAAAACGGAATTGAATACTTAAGGTATGGAAATCCAGGTGAATCAAATGCAAAAAATGAAGGAAATTTTGAAATGATGAACAAGACGCGAATTAAAATGATTGAGGATTATGATGTATAATTTCGTACTTACAATTCAAGGATTGATTAATATTTCTAGAGCATATTTATGAAAACTAAATCACACAATAACTAGGTAAGGCTGCTGACTATTTACTAAAATCAGCCAAAAAAACGCCGGATAATTACTCAAGTCCCAAATTACGGCAAGCTCCAAACTGATAACATATTATGAAGAAAGAGAATGCGCGCGCATACAAGTTTTTATTCGATTATCGAACATCGTAAACGAAACTACGCCCGAGAGTCGAGAATCAAACTCGAGACCTTGATTAAGCAACTCTGAATGACTTAATGAAAGAACATTAAATAAACACGTATTCCGTGAGTATAATGTTATAATCGTTTTGTCACCGAAATTTTTTGTTACCCCGGTACAGGAATTTAGGTAACCGGATTTCCGCTGAATTATCATTTTCGGTCGTTTGTGGTATTTTTTTACTAAGAATCAATTATTTAATTCGTAATAATATTTGAACAAAGATGATTTACATGAAAATTTCTCGTAAAGCAACATTTTTATGTATTTTCGCATACTATCACTTTGTCCTTAGTATTCCGCTCATGAGAAGTGTATACCATTGACGCTGTTTATCCTAATGAATATCTACAAGAATGGTAAGATTTCAACGAATTAGTGAACTAACGATTAATTAACTTCATTCACAATAAAAATTAACATGAAGATCTAGAAAATAAAAAATTCACATCAAACACGTACAAGCACTAACGCGACAATTTTCGCGCGATGTATGAACTACATAGTTCACGCCTTTTTTCGATTTTTCGAAAAAATTTTGCGACGCCGATTTTCGCGCGATGCACGCAGAAAGGGGTATTCGGACGCGCGAACACGATGGTGCGGTCGGTTCGCACGTAGCGAGCGTCGTTCGCGAGGTATCGCCATTCTTCGGGTGTTTTTTTGGGTCAAAAATGACCGTGCAAAAAATTTCGCGAAAATTGACCGCAAACAAAACGAAATTTTTTCTAAAAAATAGGTATTTTTTTTAAAATACTTATTTCTTAAAAAATACCTACTTTAAAAAAAATCTATTTAAAAAAAAATAACCATATTTTAATAAATACCTGCTTTTTAAAAAAATACCCGTTTCTTAAAAAATACCTATTTCTTAAAATTAAATACCTATTTAAAAAAAATGCCTATATTTTTAAAAAATACCTATTTTTTGAAATTAAATACCTATTTCTCAAAATAAATACCTATTTTTTGAAATTAGGTACCTATTTCATAAAATTGAATACCTATTTCTTAAAATAAATACCTATTTCTTGAAATGAATACCTATTTTTTGAAATTAGGTACCTATTTCTTAAAAGAAATACCTATTTCTTAAAAGAAATACCTATTTCTTGACATAAATACCTATTTTTTGAAATTAGATACCTATTTCTCAAAATAAATACCTATTTTTCGAAATTAGATACCTATTTCTTAAAATAAATACCTATTTCTTGACATAAATACCTATTTTTTGAAATTAAGTACCTATTTCTCAAAATAAATACCTACTTCTTGAAATAAGATACCTATTTCATGGAATTGGATACCTATTTCTTGAAATGAATACCTATTTTTTGAAATTAGATACCTATTTCTTAAAATAAATACCTATTTCTTGAAATGAATACCTATTTCTCAAAATAAATACCTACTTCTTGAAATAAGATACCTATTTCATGGAATTGGATACCTATTTCTTGAAATGAATACCTATTTTTTGAAATTAGATACCTATTTCTTAAAATTAATACCTATTTCTTGAAATGAATACCTATTTCTTGAAATTAGATACCTATTTCTTGAAATGAATACCTATTTTTTGAAATTAGATACCTATTTCTCAAAATAAATACCTATTTCTTGAAATTGGATACCTATTTCTTGAAATGAATACCTATCTTTTGAAATTAGATACCTATTTCTCAAAATAAATACCTATTTCTTGAAATGAATACCTATTTTTTGAAATTAGATACCTATTTCTTAAAATAAATACCTATTTTTTGAAATTAAGTACCTATTTCTCAAAATAAATACCTACTTCTTGAAATAAGATACCTATTTCATGGAATTGGATACCTATTTCTCAAAATAAATACCTATTTCTTGAAATTAGGTACCTATTTCATAAAATTGAATACCTATTTCTTAAAATAAATACCTATTTCTTGAAATGAATACCTATTTTTTGAAATTAGATACCTATTTCTCAAAATAAATACCTATTTCTTGAAATTGGATACCTATTTCTTGAAATGAATACCTATCTTTTGAAATTAGATACCTATTTCTCAAAATAAATACCTACTTCTTGAAATAAGATACCTATTTCATGGAATTGGATACCTATTTCTTAAAATAAATACCTATTTCTTGAAATGAATACCTATTTCTTGAAATTAGTTACCCATTTCTCAAAATAAATACCTATTTCTTGAAATTGAATACCTATTTCTTGAAATGAATACCTATCTTTTGAAATTAGATACCTATTTCTCAAAGTTAATACCTACTTCTTGAAATAAGATACCTATTTCTTGAAATGAATACCTATTTTTTGAAATTAGGTACCTACTTCTTAAAATAAATACCTATTTCTCGAAATGAATACCTATTTTTTGAAATTTGATACCTATTTCTCAAAATAAATACCTATTTCTTGAAATTGGATACCTATTTCTTGAAATGAATACCTATTTCTTGAAATGAATACCTATCTTTTGAAATTAGATACCTATTTCTTAAAATGAATACCTATTTTTTGAAATTAGATACCTATTTCTCAAAATAAATACCTACTTCTTGAAATAAGATACCTATTTCTTGGAATTGGATACCTATTTCTTAAAATAAATACCTACTTCTTGAAATAAGATACCTATTTTTTGAAATTAGATACCTATTTCTTGAAATGAATACCTATTTTTTGAAATTAGATACCTATTTCTTGAAATGAATACCTATTTATTGAAATTGGATACCTATTTCTTATAATAAATACCTATTTCTTAAAATTGAATACCTACTTCTTGAAATTGAATACCTACTTCTTGAAATGACTTACCTATTTTTTGAAATTAGATACCTATTTCTTGAAATAAATACCTATTTTTTGAAATTAGATACCTATTTCTTGAAATAAATACCTATTTCTTGAAATGAGATACTTATTTCTTAAAATTGAATACTTATTTCTTGAAATTGAATACAGATTTTTAAAAGAAATACCTATTTAAAAAAAATAGGAGCAAATAGTGCTTTTCGACTGAATCGAGGTCGCTGATCACGTCTCTGTGGTCGGTTTGACGAATCGGCGCTCGGCCAGCGATGAGTTCAATGATTCAATACTGTGTAAGTTCACACTCTCAAAAGAAATACTCCAATGAATCATTTGACGCTTTATTAAAACATACAATTTCTCAATTACACAAAAAAATGCAACTTAACCCTATTTTACACAAATGGATTAACTCTATGTATTAAAATAATCACATAAATACACCAAGAAAAATAAACGCTATACAGACGATCTGCGTCGAGTTCCACCGGGCAATAAAAAATTAAGATTGTCATCCCATGCGACATCTATACAAACTATCATTTCGGATAGACGAAAAACCTAAGCTTACTAAATTAACGCTCCTTAATGAATAATCGACTAGCAATAATCCCGCGTTACTTTACGCAACTCCTGATAAAAAAGGAAATTACACGTATTTACATTAAAAACACGTATAACTAAACGAAAAATATCATTCGGACAACTTTTGATGACAGCTTCATCAAATATCACAGCTTCGATATTTTTCATTTCGAAATACAAAAGAAAAAATGCCTAACGATAAAAAAATCCTGCCATGAAATGTACATCGCGAATTAGCGAATTTCCTAACGCAGTAATTGACACACCATTGCCTCATTTCATCGCAGTTCACAAAGAAGGAAAAATGCAACATAAACGTAAATATGGTAAAACATTGTAACAAAAAGAATACAATTGGACGTTTCATTAAGTCTTATAAGATAAGCTAAGTGAAAAAAAAAACTAAATACATTTTACAATAAATTACACTATAGGAAAGAAAAGGGCGGTAGTTTCATGTACAATAAATATACATTTTTACACATAAATACACAACAAAAAATTGAACAAGGCGCTAGTGATTGCGCGTGTTAAATGGAAGTACCGAGAATTATTCGTGTTTTTTCCTGCCATCTTCAGTAATCTGCAAAATTAAGAAAAACTTCAGCGTTTAATAGAATAAAACACGCGATTAAAAAAATACCATCGCGTCTTTATAAACCGGTACAGCACTACATCCATTACTCTTATCTAAGTTCATCTCAAAACCACGAATACTCACCGTTACATCATTACGCGTACACCAACCAAAACACAACCATCCAACACATCCCAGTACTTATCTTAGCAGCTGAATTTTCGCCGCTTGCCACCAATTCCAAATCTTTCATATCAGGTTCCAGCATATCTGAGCAAAAAAACAGAATTTTAATTATATTCTATCCAATTCGCTGATAAGATGTGAAAGCCCGTGAACTTACTATCGTAATCAGAGTTGCCTCTGGTGTAGAATTGATACAAGTCCGATACCTCATTCCAGCCGTATCTATTCTTAGCCTGCACGATAGCTTCGTACGATGAACCAGGCTCTAATCCGCGAATATTATAAGACATCGAATGCGTAAACGAATCTCCATTGTAGGGCGTCAACATCACGTCGTGCCACTGACCGGGTTGTTGGTGAGTGTCGTTCATCTAATTTTTACAAAAAATTTTTCGTAATTAAAATCAAGACGTTTAAATATTTCAGAATGGTTTGTGGTATTTTTGAAGTAGTTCATTGGTGTTGTGATAGATGAGAGCAAGAGGGAAAAGGGTTCTCGAAAGATAAACGAAATGATACAGAAACTGACGGGCAACCTCAAAGGCAATCCCCCTTCCCTTACAAAAGGGTAGGCACAGGCAGTGCACCTGTTCCGGGTATTACCCAAAGCTTTACGACCTAATGTTTCCACCATTTTTGAACATTTTCGCACATCTTTTCACAATTTTTGTGTATTTTTTGATTTATTCTGGCTTAGATTTTGTCAAAATTGGATAAACAGGGAAGAAGGAGGCAAAAACATGCAAAAACGACGCAAATTAAAAAAAATTACGCGAAACTGGACCAAAAAAAATGCAAAAAATCATGTGAAAATGAACGAAAGAATTGCAAATATAATAAAGTCACACAACTGAACAAAAACGGGGCAAAAATGGATAAAAATTAATACAAAAAGGGATAAAAACGAGATCGAAAAATATAAATGGTGAAAAATCAAAGAATAATGATACAAAATTGAACAAAAAAGGAGCAAAAATTGATAAAAACAGAAAAAAAGAACAAAAAGAAAATAAAAATGGACAAGAAACAACAAAAATCAATGAAGGGATAAAAATGTGCCAAAATATCGTGAAAATAAACTAAAACGACGTGAAAATAAATAAAACTGTACAAATATCAAGCAAAAATGGACAAAAATTGCGCCAAAAAAAAGGCAAAAAAGGTGGAAAAATGAACAAAGACTTTTTAAATTGACAAGAACGATGCACAAATAGACCAAAATGGACAAAAATAGAAAAGAAATGCACAAAATTGTGTAAAAATGATCAATGGCGTAAATACAGGGGGGGGGGGGTTAGAGCCTTTGAAAAATTCCACTTTTCAAAACTCAGTACATTTTGAGAAAAAAATTATTTGAATGACGAGTTTTAGCGCGCGCGCGTAATCGGTACTTCCCACTACGCGATAGCGTCTCGTTTACAGTTACGCGCGTTGCTACATTAGGCATGTCACTACAAGCCTAACGTGGAGCCGCGCGCCACGGTAAACAAGTCGCTATCGCGTAGTGGGAAGTTTCACCCAACGCGCGCGCACGGTTTTTGCGATTGTTGACCATGACCCCGTGGAGGTAAAATTTTGAAAAAAATATACGACATTTAGGGGTCAAAAATACATCGAAAAAATGAGGTTTGAAAATTTTGCCGAGTGATATAGATACTTAAAAAAACGAAATGAAGTCGAAAACGCCTGTTTGGAGGGGGAAAAATTGGAGTGAGGGGTTGTTGATTTTTTCATGGAAGGCCCGTGTGAGTGTCTATCATGTACTAAAATTTCAATTAATTCCTTACACCGTAATTTGAGAAAAAAATTCCAATCTGATTTTCAAAAAGAAATTAATTTCTCGAAAACGGGTGGGAGAGGGGAGCTGAAATTTTGGTCATGAACGTTTCTCGATGGTACCCACCTAATACCCGAATATCATCAAAATCTAGATCCTGAGGCAGATCGCTAACGCTTATCTGTCTTATTTTTTTTATTTTTTTTTTTATATTTTATTTAGCCACGTCGTGTACAGCCTAGAGGCTAGAGACGTGGGAAGCTGAGGAGGTTTGTTTAAATTAAGGAGTATAGATCGGTTGCTTTTAGGAAGGTAAAGAGTTTGGAATTTAGGGTAGGATTGTCAGAAAGTAAGGATTTGATTGGTGTATTTAGGATGTGGGTATTTCTTTGGACTTGGTACTTTGAACATTCGATTATTGCGTGGAAAATGGAGACAGGAGTGTTGCAGGTTTCACAGGTAGGTTTGGGTTGCTTGTTTAGGATGTAGCTATGAGAGAAAGCGGAATGACTGGTTCGTAATCTAAAGAGGATAGTTTCGTCTGTAAAAATATACATTCAACTTTTTTGTTTTATGATTTCTATCCCCTCCCCCTGCCCAAAGGAATGCGTAGTTACGCTATTGAAAATGACTCATCTACAAGACCTCCCCCCCACAAATTATTTTCGTTCAATTACACCTCGTTAGAAATATCAACGACGGTAAAATTTCCCCCCCGAATTTCGTTACAGAATCCAACGAAAAATTCTTTGGTTTCATCACAACACCAATAACAAATATTTAAAAAAAATTGAAAAATTTTGCATTTTCACGCATGTACCGTTACTTTTCTATAAAGCAGGCGAACTTCATCCAGCGGCGGGTAGCTTTCGATGAGCCACGTCAAATTGTACGAATCCTTGGATCTGCTATTGGGCGAATTCTGAAACTCAGCTGGTGTCGGTCTCCCTGTGAAATATCCTCAGATTAATCTCCACACTATTATTTCACTATACAGCTACGCTAATCAAACTAACCCGACAATTCCATGTATTTCCTAGCCTTTCCCAAGTTATTATCAGCTTGACAGCTATAATTACCGAAATCCGAGCTTTGGACGTTACGAATAGTCAACGTGTGCTTATTACCTCGCGTATCCATTGTCCTTCTATCGGTCGGATCCAAGAGGAAGCTGTCTTGATACCACATCACCTGCGAATAGAGAAAAAATAACGTTATAATGATTTTATCTCGCGAAAATGACCAATGCAACAATTACACAAGAGTAAAAATTATGAAGAAAGCACAATATTTGCCAGTTCGGCTCATTCCCGAATGCAGGAAATTTTTCTCAATGGAACGCTGAATAGCAGGGAGGTGATAGGAAGGAGTGGGTGGTAGGGAAGAGGGGAGGGTGGTGGTAGGGGAAAGAGAATGGCTGAAAGAAGGGATGGGAAAAGGGTGGGCGGAAGTGAGGAAGGTCAGGAGGGGGAGAGGATGGCAAGGTGACGGGCTGGTAAGAGGGGTAGGGAAGAGGGGTGGTCGGGTGCTCGAATGGTGGTAGGGGAAAGAGAATGACTTGGAGAAAGGGTGGGGAAATGGAATGGCTGGAAGAAGGGGTGGGAAAAAGGGTGGGCGGAAGTGAGGGAGGTCAGGAGGGGGAGAGGGTGGCAAGGTGAGGGGCTGGTAGATGTGTGTCAGTGTGAGTACGGTTGCAGGTGGTGGGAAGGAGTGGGTGAAGGGAATTTTTGTAGAGCTTGATGAGTTCTACAATAAGTACAATAGCATATCTTTGCGTAATTTGAAAACCAAAGGCGTTATATCGTTATAAGTATCATGTCGCTGCAACGACTTCAATTTTACAGACAGTTAAAATCTTCTACTATTTTTTTACATCTCAATAAATTTAAAAAATAAATTCAACAAATATCTAACCGCGAAATTGCAGTCTGCTTATGCAATAATCGCGTTTCTATGTACCTCAACGCCTACAAATTTCAAAAACTTTCCACACGCTTATTCGACGTTTTATTCTCGTTGATTAAACTTTATAGGTTTTCACTGGAGCTTTTTCCAAGTAGGTAAATGTCACATTACCTATACATGCGACCACTGAACACATGTAACACAAAAACGAACTATTAATCCTTTCAACGTACCATGGTCTCACTTCCTGTGTACACTTTTAACCCAAGCGCAATCAATCAGATAACACTCTCGTCAAAGTTTACGTTTTTGTAAGCTTCGTCGCATTATGGTTTTTGTTTTCACTTGCCCACGACGTCGACGACGTGTGGTAAAAAACCACCAAGTATTTCACTACGTTAACCTAATCCTTCGCAGATGATGAATAAATTATCACCCACCTCACAACTTCTGAAATCCTTCTTAGTTGAAATTATCCAACCAAAAATGCATTCTGGAGCAACCCGAATAGACACAAGATGAATTCGTGTAAAAAAAAAACATTCTCAAGCAAAAGCACTTCCTATCCTTAATCCTTTAAAAGCTCAAAAAATGAAATTGAAAATTCCTCCCTATTTACAAAACATACCAAAAAAAAGTACCTATCGAATACATGTACTAAAATGTACATCAGTGTCACGTAAATGCTAAACAAAAAAGCCAACAGTTTCCACGCTACAATAACACTTAGGCATTTTTACTCCTCCCCCCCTCTCTTCCCAACAAGATATACATTACCCATGTCATATATCACATACGCCTACTTCGAACAATGACCAAGCTAATAAAAATTTTACAACGCGAATAATTTATATATGAAAAACGCTATTGTCGAATTGCCACTAACGTGTACGTTTCAAAATAAAATACTTACAAAGGTATTTTTATAACAAGTACGAAATTTACGAGCTTTCTTTTTCATCGGTGCGTGCCGAGCTCGCAAAGATCGTACCTACTTTCATACCTATTTTACACGCCTACCTAACTTGGAAACGTTTCTTGACGTTAAAAAGGATTAATCGTTATTCGCGAGCGTTATTTTCACCTAAGCGGATATAGTACTTGAGCCTTCGTCACTTGGTCACAAATCTAAGCCATTTCGATAAGAGTCTTATTTATATAATAGTAAATTTTATTTAACTTTTTTTCTCGCTACGACTTTCTTTAGCTGACAAGTATCTTTTTTGATTTACAATAACGTGGGATTAGCATTTTGGTTAAATGTTTATGTACTCGAAAGCGAGACGGCGAAATGTAACTGAAATTATCCAGTACGTGATGTAATTTAGGGAAATTCCAACAGAGCGCAGTGCACATCTCGCCTTTATTTGAAAAACTATAAAAGCTCAAGGGAGAATATAACCCGTTCTTTTCAAGTGGCAAAATTCGTTCATAACTTTTGGAAAATCGATTAACAAGATACTGAATTTCCAAGAAATGCTTCACGAAAAAATTCTTCGACTTTATCTCTCACCGATCATTTTTCATCGATTATTATTTACCGCTTGTTCCCAGCGTGGAACTACTTACACACGCACACTGTCACACATGGGGAAAAATTCACACCAACGGCTTCGAACCGTGAACTAGCTCATTAAGTAAAATTTATTTTCGTCCTGTCATCGCACGCATATATGTAACTTTAAACGCATTAACAAAGCCACCCTAATCAAAGACATTAAATAATGATTACATTCCAGCTTTATTTTAGTATTTTTCAAGGAGAAAAAAAAACATTTTTGCCCCTCACCGCCATCCGCATCGGTTGTAAAAAGAAATGAGACAGAACGACGTACGAGCATATGTGAACATTAACGCAAATGAAAGAAAAAAATGTCTGAAATAAAAATGACTGTGTGAATTTTGCAATGAGAGAGTGAAAATTGTGCAGAGGTTCTGCAGAAAGTGGTTAACTTGTGGATAGTTGCAAGGATGGCGAAGTCATTTGGAAACAGTTAAGAGGCAATTCGAAAGGTTGAGAAGTCTTTTAAAAGGGAGGAAGCATATAGATTTTATTTGTAAGGGTTGAGAAAAGTTATTTGGAAAGGTAGAAGGGTGGAGAAGCCATCTGGAAGGGTAGCGATTTTATTTGGAAGGGTAAAGAAGCCATTTCAAAGGGAAGAAAAGTGGTTTGGAAAAGTGGAAATTTTGAGGGTTCATTTGGAAGGGAGGAGAAACCATCTCCAAGGGTTGAGATTTCATTTGGAAGAGTAAAGAAGCCATTTGTTAACGTTAAGTCATATTGATTACTTACCCCCTAACAATAGAACCTCATATGTACAACTTTCTCTTTACAATCCCTACCCTTGAAGGTGCAATGGGTATTGGTGGGGAGTCTCGTGCTCCTCCTACTTTTGGTTACTTGGGAGCTTCTTTCTTGTGAAAGGGCATTACTGTGTCAGATTTTGAAAGTACATTATCTTGAAATCTTTCAAGTGGTCCTTCGGGCCGGATATTTATTTCGGCGTTTATCTTTAACCTTATTTATAATTTTTTAAGTATTTCTAAATTTTGTTTATTGATGTCTGATCACGAATCGATGGACATGAATGAAACACTGTGCGCTCCGGGGATTGGCGCTGGTGTGGATGTATCTGCGGAGCATCCCGTGAGCCAAAGTCCACCTGGTGAACCGGTGCATCCAGAACTGTCGGGTCAATCCAGATTTGATTTAGCTTCCCGGCTGACCATCCCTCCGCTCGTGCATTGAATTCTCTGGCGGTACAGTTCCAGTGTTTGGAAGAGTTAGTGGTAGAATCGGGCTCGGAGTTGGATGCAAAGGCGGACTTGGCAGAATTAAATGAAATTTATAGTAGAGTGAACGCCTAACTGGAGGTTGAGGCATCGTCGGAACTTGCTATCGAAAATCGACGAAGATTTGCGACAAGATTTCGAAAATTACAAGCCCGACTCTTGAAGGTATTCCAGTCGAATTCCGCAAGTGCTGAGTCAACTGGTGAAAACACCAATAATTGGCTTAACCTTCCGACCTTGGACGTGCCAAAATTTGATGGAAATGTCGTCAAATGGGCGTCATTTGAAGGTCTCTCTTGAAAGATTTCAAGATAATGTACTTTCAAAATCTGACACAGTAATGCCCTTTCACAAGAAAGAAGCTCCCAAGTAACCAGAAGTAGGAGGAGCACGAGACTCCCCACCAATACCCATTGAACCTTCAAGGGTAGGGATTGTAAAGAGAAAGATGTACATATGAGGTTCTATTGTTAGGGGGTAAGTAATCAGTATTAGTTAACGTTAACACCATTTGAAAGGGTATAGTTTAAATTAGTAAAGATGGAGACTTCATTTGGAATGGAAGAAAAATCATTTAGAAAAATGAAAGTTTTGGGGGTTCATTTGGAGGGGAGGAGAAGGCATCTGGAAGGGTTGAGATTTCATTTGGAAGGGTAAAGAAACCATTATAGATTAAATTTGTAAATATGGAATACTTCATTTGGAAGGGATGAAAAGTCGTTCGGAAAGGTGGAAATTTTGAGGGTTCATTTGGAAGGGAGGAGAAACCATCTCCAAGGGTTGAGATTTTATTTGGAAGGGTAAAGAAGTCATTTGAAAGGGTATAGATTAAATTTGTAAAAATGGAATACTTTATTTGGAAGGGATGAAAAGTCGTTTGGTGAAGTGGAAATTTTGAGGGTTTATTTGGAAGGGAGGAGAAACCATCTCGAAGGGTTGAGATTTCATTTGGAAGAGTAGAGAAGCCATTTAAAGGGATATAGATTAAATTTGTAAAGATGGAGACTTCACTTGGAAGGGTAAAGAAGCCATTTGAAAGGGTATAGATTAAATTTGTAAAGATGGAGACTTCATTTGGAATGGATGTAAAGTCGTTTGGAAAAGAGGAAGTTTTGAGGGTTCATTTGGAAGGGAGCGGAAGCTATCTGGAAGGTTTAGAATAGTGGAAGGGTATAGAAGTCACTTGTAGGGATGGAAAAGTCATTTGAATGGGTTGAGATATCATTTGGAAAAATATAGATTCCATTTTTTAGTTTGGAGATTTCATTTGGAAGAATGAGAAGTCGCTTGAAAAAGTGGAAGGGTTGAGAGTTCATTTAGAAGAGTGGAGGTATAGATTTTACTAGGAAGAGCGGAGTTTTTATTTTTAACGGATCAAAGGTCATCTGAGGGGTGGAAGAGTTAAGATTTCATTTCACAGGTTGGAGGAGTCATTTGGAACGGATGAGAAATAGGTGGACTAACATGAAAAAAAGATAAGAGGTAATACTGACCTCATAAGTGTTGACGGTGAGAGGTACAATTTAAAAAATTGTAAACATTTGCCATGCCCCTCAAAAAAGTTCCTCAAACGCGAAATACCTTGATCAAGCGCTGTAATTACCCTGTTTTAACTTGCTACCCTAACTCAATTAAAAGAAATCAAAGAAAAAGTTCAAATTGAGCTTTCGTTTCACTGCTCAGCACAGATTTTTTACTATCGATTAACTCCCCCTCTTCTAATTTCATTTCCTACGTTGAAAGTTCGCAAGAAGTGTAATTTATTCAAAGGGTGAAAAAATAAACATGACCTGATCACGGACATTACTTGGAATAACTCCGCATGTCCGACTAAATACTTAATTCGATAATTCGCCCGATATTACGAATGACACAAGATGAATATTTAATAGCTTCTTTCCCGCCTTGAAAAAGAGGCTGTCACTTTAAATACAGACCGCGATTAATTATCACCTTATAGCCAAATTGATGATATTGGGAAAAGAAATGACCCCTAGTTAATCAATTTGCGTTACATGGCGTTAATAAATTAAAAACTTTAACCTCTTCTCCTCCTTCAGCACAAATGAACTTATCAAATCGTGGTTTCTTCACCACCAGTGAAACATATCTCGTTATTGAATTCAGTAAACACTCACCACAGGCAAAGGTTCCCCATGAACGATGCAGACCAACTGAGCTTCATATCCTTCTCCAGAATGTACCCAATTCCGTTCCACGTCAATTTCTGGAGGATCTGAAACAGCAAAAAACTCAAATAAGTTTACCTCGAAATAAGAATAAATTCAATTACGGGACTAAATCTCGTATATTCATTGAATTTCGTACACGAGTATAGAACCACGACAAAACATAGCGAATTAAAAGACACTTGGTATATTGTATACTTCGTATAAGTTAGTAATTCGTTATTTTCTTTGCATATTGCGCACGTACGTAGTATATTATAAAGATACCAGCGGTAATGCTTTTCGTATATCTTTTATACTCGTATTATTATCACCGGTACTTATTCTTAATTAATTTTAAACTTTACTAACTCCAACCATTGTTACCATCAGACTACGGAATAAGGAAAAGCGCTGCAACTTTTTCAAAAGTCCATTGTAAACGTATTTAAAAACTTGATACGTATTAAAACTTTTCAAACTGTGCCGTGCGCAGATTTGTTATGTTTCGTTGCGAAAAACCAACAAAAACCTGAACGCGGAAACGTACGTTTGAACTTACCCGTAGTTGAGACGCGACTGACATATGCAGGCGTGTCGTGTACCCCCACTCTTGACAGTCTAGAGTGGGATGTTCTCGGGAGTAACAAAAGTTACCGTATGCTCGACATTTTTTTTTAATTTGAGATTTTTAATGCAAGTGGAAATGTTGAAGGATTATTTCTAATTTTTTCAGAATTTTTACTAACAAGTTATTAAAAATATATATATAGTAAGCTGGGATAAGTAACTAGATACTATTTTGTCTTTAATAAAAAATTTTTAAATAAAAAAATATCAACTTTAATTATACTTTAAGAAAAACGATTTAAAAAAAGTCTGTTATTGTAAACCAGAGGGCGTCCTCTGGTTTACAATAACAGACTTTTTTTACTCACCGCTAGCTCGTTCCTCGGGCTTCGCCGTCGGAACTCGCAATTGGGGGCTCCCCCTACCGAACACTTTTATGAAAAATAAACAAAAAACAATAATTTAGCAAGCTCAAAATTGTACTGCAGCTAGTCGTCCTCTGGTTTACAATAACAGACTTTTTTTACTCACCGCTAGCTCGTTCCTCGGGCTTCGCCGTCGGAACTCGCAATTGGGGGCTCCCCCTACCGAACACTTTTATGAAAAATAAACAAAAAACAATAATTTAGCAAGCTCAAAATTGTACTGCAGCTAGTCATCAGTAAGAAACAACCGTTTTAAAAGTAACATGTTCGTTACGCGGCTTCTGCGTACGGCGACATGCCGCAACTTTCAAAACGCGGCAGATTTATTCAAAATATAACTCGCGTTTCAAAAATGTTTGTGGGGAGATTTTTTTGAAATTTTATATGTGAGTTCTTGTTGTAAAAATACAACTTCACGTTTTTTGAAATTTAAAATCGGATGAAAAGAAGTGGAGTTGGCATAATTTTGGTTTTTATTAACTACCTCCCTCTTATGTGGGAAAAATTCTTCAAAATTGGCCTAGGTAATTAGGGTACCATACCTCAAAAAGTGTTGTGGGTAATTTCGATTTTTCTCAAAAACATGGACGAGGAGGTGCTTAAACGTCGAAAATTTGGTTTTTGAAGCATAACTCCCCTTCTATGGAACCAAAAAGGTTCAAATTTTGGATTTGGAGGTTAAATGCGATTTTTAAAAAGTAGTATTTCAAAATTTTTGTATCTCAATTTTGGCACCTCCCCCCTCAAATTTGGGTCTTTTAAAATCAAAATTTGCCCTTTGCTATATTATAGGCGTCAAGTGTAGACCAAGAACTTTCATTTTAAAAAAATCGGCTTCCTAATTGTAATGGGGGCTGCATGAAAATTATCTGAACTTTTTTGCTTGTAGCTTTATATACAGTGTGTCTCAGAAGTCCTGCACGGTACCTTTTATTTTTGATTGGGGGGTGATAGCGAAAAAAATCCACCGGTTTTATACTTCTCCTGTGAGGCGCATTCTACGAGGGGGTCAAAAATTTTTGGAATGCATACAGGGTGTCCCACAGACCACAAAACGTCTTTTTTCTCGAGAAATTTAAATGGAAAGGGTACGTTATTATATTGGAATCGAACACTACGCCCCAGTGTGATGATGACGAAAAAAAAAATTTTGCAACCTGTTCACCGGTTCTCAAC
>QBDW01005657.1:0-33617 GCA_003261595.1 Maconellicoccus hirsutus | reverse complement strand
ATTGATTAATTTGTTTCATTTAATTGTAGAATTTTCAATTTTTAATAAATTTTAACAATATATTTATTGTATGTCCTTTTATTAAAAAAATTTTTTTTAATTATTCAATTTTTTTTAAATTTATTTAAAATCAATTTCATTCAAGCATTGCCTCCTCAATAAGAGGTAAGGTTAGGTTTGATTTAGCTGTAAAAAAATCCGTCGGAACTATAATCACTCAGACCTTGGGACCTCAATAAGAGGTTAGATTAGGTTTGATTTTGCAGTAAAAAAAATTACTCAAATGTCAAAACTTCGTGATGAAAAGTTGTTAAAAATTTTGGTCCACGTTATTCGCTCTTTTGATCAAAACGTCTTAGTTGTTTTTCATCTCATTAAAACGTTAATTAGAGTATTGCTATTTTCACAATTCTATATTATCAGTTGAGCTTCGCAGTTAGGGCCAAGAATCCGTTGGAGCGCTAATGTGAGGTACCTCCTGATAAGTTCAGTAATAAACCGCATTCAAAAATTGCATTTTGATTCAAAAATTGCCAGTAATTTTGAAGATTTTGCAGCCATGTGCGTATGATTACACTGATCGACGTCTCATCGGTGCCTCCGCGTTAGTTTCATCAATTATCACCACATATCAGACACTTCGACGGTCCCAATTTTTGCAAGGAAATTATACACGCTTAAAAACTACCGAAGCCATTTGCTGGCCGCTAAAAATAATTTTTCTACGTTTTGGCAAATTTTCGACGTTTTAAAAATGGCAATTCTTTCTTGAAAAATTCGGCATTTCATGATGATGCAACAATTACGAGTATCAAAACCCAAAAAATCTTATCACCGAATAGAAATCGCAATTTATCAAAAATTACCGTGAAATTTTAAGCTTCTGACGAAATTTGCGAAAATTTCATCAATTTTCGAAACCGAAGAATTCACATACCAACGCAGAACCACGTAAACATTGACGATTCGGAGATTTTTACACCGTAAAGATGATACTTGTATTGAGGGTGATTCTTCATTTAAACGGATAAAGCATCGAAATTCAATTTTTTTGAATTTACGAGTGTATGAGTGATCAATTAATACGACGAGAGATTTGCATTAACACACCAAAAGTATTTCTACGCGTTGAAATTTTTCTTCGAACCCGGTAATAATACGTAAGTTGAACTATTTTGGTAAATTTCAAGGTCTAGCGCAAGCTGCGACGGCGACAAAATGAAAGGAAGAAAGCAACAGGTGGCGTCGTCGTAAAGCCGAATAACGAGGTAACGAAGAGGCGAAACAATTCGTTCGAATTTGGCTCGAGAAAAAAAACGCGCCAAAAAATATAGGCCAAGGCAGCGAAGCTCGGTTGGTCGGTGGTGCGTGTAATTTGGCGCCAAAAGCAGCACGATGCGATAAACAGGTGAGCAATGGAGGTTAATTGCATCTTGTCGCCCTCTTGTTAACGCTTCGTCGCGCTTCTGCCGCAAAAGTACAAAACTACCAGGGTACGGATTCGTACGAGTTTGGTAATACGAGCAGATTAGGTGTACTCGATCATACTCGATGTGAGATACGTACGAGTATGTAATGCGCTGGTACACGAAGCGATACCGTCAATTCGCCAATTTCGGGTATCGTTTCAAAAACGAAGCAAGATAAACGACCGCCGAGCACGAATCTACGATAAAACGCGTATTTAATTGATTTTCGCACGTTCCACGACGTGACGCGACGCATTGCTCATAATTTAATCACGCTCGTCGGCTTGTGTCAAGAGAATCGCGTTATTAAAATTTCACAAATCTGTTCGAGCACAAATATGCGTTTACGTAGTATAGCTGTTTACCGCATACTCGTACTGTACTGGTCGTGGGATATGGCACATGCCAGCTACAATAATCGCAATAGGAAATACCACTACCAACCTTCGTTACATTTGTATCCACGATAAGTACGTGGTAAAGTCATTGTAGGGCAAAAACCAAAAGGCTGTAACCGGGTAAACAGGCCGATTCGGCCTATTCACTCAAAAAAACTAAAATTTATGTGGTAGTTAGGTATTTGTTGAGATACATCGGTACCCTTTACAACATACTTCATTCCGAAACAAATGCCATGTTTGCAAGTTCCTTTTTTTGTGGATCTAAGCCCCCTAAAATCGGTTTTGCGCTTATATCTTGGTGAAAACGGGTTCTATCAAAAAAATAGTTCAGTTCAAAATTAAAACCCACTAAATTCTCTACAAAATTCATACATTAAGAGTTGATGTAACTGGCTTAGATTCCGAGCTACGTGCGATTGAAAAAGGAGCAATTTTCGTGAATAGATGACTTTTTAACCCAATTGTGTAGGGTACAGTTTTTCGGCTCTAGTGTAGCAAAAAATAATTCTATGAAAAAAAAATAGCTAAGTTCGAGGTTGATGCCTACTAAATCCTCTACAAATACTGTATCTACAAAACTAGGCTAAAAAATAACCAAAACTCCCCCTCTTTGCGACGTCACAGCTCGGAAATTAAGAAAGCAATCCAACTTCTTTATAATGGAATTTATAGAGAATTTGGTCATCTTTCATTTCAGTTATTATACATTTTCACGAAAAACCATTTTTTCCCATGGTTACAGGTAAAAAACTAAATTTATGCGAATTTTGTAAAAAATTCACGAAAAATGCTCCTTTTTCAATCGCACGTAGCTCGGAATTGAAGCCAGTCACATCAACTCATAATATATGCATTTTGTAGAGAATTTAGTGGGTTTTAATTTCGAATTAAACTTTTTTTTTGATAAAACCAGTTTTCACCAAGATATAAGCGCAAAACCGATTTTAGGGGGCTTAGATCCACAAAAAAGGGGACTTGCGCATGCGCACATAAAGGGTATCGAATACTAGGTATATACCAAAATTCAGCTTATCATCTCGTTTTGCAAGCTGAAATGCTAGATTGACTGGACTATCAGCAGGATCATGGTTAGAAACCCGAAAAAGGTATAAAAATCGAATTTTTCAACTCGAAAAAAATCGCAAAATCATGTTTAAATTATTTATAACAAAACACGTTATATAACCAAAGGCCCTAAAATCGGTAGATTTCGAGAAAAAAATTGTTCAAGTGATGAATTCAAGCGTACGCGCGGTCATCGGCATTTCCCACTGTGAAGTGGCGCTTCGTTCGTAACAACGCGGGACGTTAAGCACGTTGTTGCATGAAACGACGAAGTATGTAGGTTTCGTAACGCAACGTACCAAATGCGGCGCGTTGTTACAAACGAAGCACTACTGCACAGCGGAAAATGCAGATGACCGCGCGCACGCTTGAATTCATTACTTGAACGATTTTTTTCTCGAAATCTACCGATTTTTGGGTCTTTGGTTATATAACGTGTTTTGTTATAAATAAGTTGATAGTGATTTTGCGATTTTTATCGAGTTGAAAAAGTCGATTTTTGTGCAATTTTTTAGTTTTCACCACAATCTCGCTAAATGAAAATGTTGAAAAAAAATTCTATCACTTGGGGGATTAAAAAAACACTTAAATCCGAAGTTCCAAAATTCTCACTTGACGAAATCATGGTAAAAAATTAAAAAAACGTAAAAAATCGAATTTTTCAACTCAAATAAAATCGCAAAATCATCTTCAAATTATTTACGACAAAACACGTTTTATAACCAAAGACCCAAAAATCGATAGATTTCGAGAAAAAAATTGCTTAATCAATGAATTCAAGCGCGCGCGGACATCAGCACTTTCCGCTGTGCGGTAGCGCTTCGTTCGTAACAACGGACAACGCGACGTATTAGGCACGTTATAACGTGATTCATGCAATAACTTGCCTTAACGCGGCGCTTCGCGCGTTGTTGTGAATGAAGCGCTATCGCACAGTGGGAAGTGCAGATGACCGCGTGCGTACTTGAATTCATCACTTGAACAATTTTTTTCTCGAAATCTACCCATTTTTGGGTCTTTGACTATATAACGTGTTTTGTTATAAATAATTTGGAAATAATTTTGCGATTTTTTTCGAGTTGAAAAAATCGATTTTTGTACGTTTTTCCGATTTTTCACCATAGTCCCGCTGAGTGAAAATTGAAAAAAATGTTTATATTATTTGGGGATCAATAGGACACCTACCACCGAAGTTTCAAAATTTTCACTCAGCGGGGCCGTAGTTAAATTAAAAAAAAACAAGTCAAGAAACGTATTTTGGTGGGGGTAAAATGGTGGTGGGAGGTTGCTGATTTTTGTGTGTAGATCATACGTAAAGGTCTACCACATACCAAAATTTCAACCTCCCCCCTCTTACTGTTTTTGCGGAAAAAATTCCTATCTGTTTTTCAATCAGAAATTTTTCCTCGAAAAGGGGTGGGGCTAGAGGTCTGAAATTTTGATCATGAATGCATCTCAACAATACCTAACTACCACATTAATTTCAATTTTTTTCAACAAAAAAACCGAATCGGCCTGTTTACCCGGGACAGTTTTTTCTTCAAGAGTAATCCCGAGATATATCAAAATAGGTAAAAATTTCCCAAGGAGGTCAAAAATTCAGAAGATATTTTTTCTACGTCAGTTTTGAGCACGTACGTCGTCACCGCACTGGGGCTTAGATTTTAATTCCGATATAACATACCCTTTCTATCTAAATTTCTCGAGAAAAAACACCTAAATTTTCCAACCCGCTCATAAAATACGTTTCCCGAGAGATGCATAAAACGTTGGATTTTTTTCGCCATCACCCCACAATTAAAAATAAAAGGTATCTTGTGGGACTTCTGCGACACACTGTAGCCTAGACCCGACGCGATAAAAATTCTAAAATTGGATTACACCATGCACGTTCAAAACTCTGAAGCTCGTAATAAAGAGCTCGTAAAATTACGTAAACTATCTGATAAGTGCACCGTGCTCGTTCACCAAGAACGAAGTCATTTGGGTGAAAGCGTTGAATGGAGTTAGTAATAATCCACGGTTGACTTACATTTACGGTATAGGCGACGATCGGAAAACGATTTGAATGGCACTTACCTTGAAATCGGACAACGACGCCATCAAATCATCTAATTCGCGCGTGGCCGACGACGCGGCTGGTCTTAACGTCCGCGTCGTCGTCGTGGTTTTTTCGTCTATCAGCATTTTTTTCATCACATAAGGACCATCGGCTCCTCTGCGAAATGAAAATTACGAAAGGTTAATTAGCTAGTGATAATTTTCGGGTAGTATTCAATCATAAATATAAAATTGTGGGAAGGGATACTCGTACGTTTGTATTTTCGTCACCCGACAGATGCTCGTAATAGGGTCAATTTTAACACGATGAAAGATTACATCGCATCATTAATGTAATATGGCGTCTGATCGCGTTCCAAATTTTCCGCATCGCGTCGAGGCTGTTTTTTCAAGTAAACTCGCACAATCGCCTGCCTAAGTGGCCAACCGCCTACATGGAAAAGGTACAAAAATCCACTCTCGAGGTCCGGCCTCTTCATCGACAAGACGACAAGTGGAACGTAAATGCGCCAGTGGATAAACGGGGTATTTTTCTTTATACGACTCCCAATCCCAAACGATGGGGCTACTTCATTTCTTCAAATTTACAAGTTGCATTTTTCGAGGGATTATTTTAGGCGATTTTCACAGCAATTCCAGTTTTTAATTTGGTATCGATCGGAATTCAGGAATTCGCCGAGAGTTTAAATTTATGGAAAAAGAAAAATGAGCAAAGAAATTCACTATACGCGACATGCGGCTTGCGCTAAAACGCGTATCAACAAATAACCAGCGCCTGTCAACGTCGCCCCGCTCGCAACCCCCACGAGCTGTATTTCCACAGCACCGAAGCCAGTCTTCGCATAACATTTTGAAGCTTTACAAAACTACCGACCGCGACAAAATATTAAAAAATAACAATTTTTGGCAAAAATACTCGCGAAAACATGCCAAACAAAACTCGCTGACGGCTATTAAACGCCCGAAAAAATATAATTTCGTTTACCTGCGTCGATTCGAAAAATTTACGAGCAAATAAACGTTTCTTTTTTTTTTTCAGCCTTCATCTTTGGCAAACTTAATAAATTTGAAAATAAATGCAAATAGTAAAATTTAACTTGTTTACAAATTTACTCTTTTTCAAAAACCTGTCGTCGAAATGATGTGTTCGCGTATTACTCAAAAGGAACCGCATCAAGTCGCCTGAATTTCCAAATAATCGTTCGACGCTCGATATAAACAAATTACCAAAATTCACCAGTCACGAACAGAAAAAACACTTGATCAAAATAATCGTCCATTTTCGATATTTGTACAAAGGCTGTTCCAAAGAAGGCGAGATTAAAATATGTATGGGAAAACAACGCACTCTACCGGCTGTCTAATGCGTTGGTATGTTAATTTGCTTCATTTTCTATAGAATAAAACCTCGCGGAGCCTTATTGGTTGAAAACTCGTATCAGTACAACGTTTAAAAAAAAAAGTAGTTGGTAAAATCCCTCTAACAACCGCAAAAGTAAGGACATCGACATTTCACTCACTCAAACTCTTAACTCAGACACACCTACACCGTCAAAACGCACTTCAACGAACTCGAATCGCCATTTTGTATTCACAGACGGATCCAAAAACAACCTCTACACAGCTTGCGCTGTTGTCTATGAAAATATCCAAGTCCTACTCTTCCTCCTCAATTTTCAGCAACTATATGCAATCAAAATCGCTCTGTCTTATATTCATGATTTCTCCCCAACCAATTTCGTATTCGTCTCAGACTCTTTTTCTTCTCCAACTGCAATACTCAACTATCACAAGAAAAAGCGACACCCCATAGCACAGGAAATCGCACCCCTACTTTTCACTTCCAACGAGAAAATCACCCTTTGCTGGATTCCCTCATGGTCAGGCGTTCTAGGAAAAAAATCAGCAGATATTTCAGCCAAACAAGCACTCCTAATCAAACCAATCCAGAACATTGCTATTCTCTGTCCGACTTGAAAAACTCCGTTGAATCCGATACTTATCTTTCTTTTCAGCAACTAACTTGAAAATATCAAAAATGACATTTCTCTGAGAAATACCTCAAAATTATCCCGCCGAACTCCAATATGCCATATCTGCTCCACACA
Source organism: Maconellicoccus hirsutus (assembly GCA_003261595.1). Lineage (NCBI taxonomy): Eukaryota > Metazoa > Arthropoda > Insecta > Hemiptera > Pseudococcidae > Maconellicoccus > Maconellicoccus hirsutus. Next base: position 26,513 of record QBDW01005657.1, on the reverse strand, counting down.
AATTTTGGTCCGGACGAGCCAAAAGAAATCCTTTCCAGTGATCCTATGAAAATTCAAAACCTCTTATCTTTCAGCAACAAGCTCAGAGATGAACCTATGGGGGGAGCAGGGGACAGCTTGCCCCCCTTGCTGTATAGAAAGTTGGCAATTTGGGCATTTATACCTATTAGTTGGTAAAACAGCCAACTGTGAAATAAAATAATGTATAATACTTTTTTTTTTTAATAAACCTATAACTTATAAATAAAATTTTAATAATCGCACCATTTTTTTTTAGTTACACATTTTTTATTTTTGAGTTAGCATTTTTAGGTATTTTGCCCCCCAAAAAAATGCCTTCGGTTCGTACCTGAACAGGCTTAAAACATCTCCTTTAAGAAACCCTTTGAAAAACTGCCACAAGCCTTTGTTACCGAACATGGCGAAAATTTAAAAAAAAATGTATATTCGGAATCGACCTCAGAATCAAAAGAACGAACATTTTTTTGAAATGAGAGCTAAGAATCGCCGAACAGGAGAGCAAACAGTCATTCCAATTTATGGAAGTTTCCAGAAATTCAATCAGGACTCGAGGAATTAAAGAGCTTGAAATTCTCAAAAATTGCTCAAAAAAATTCATTACGATTATCGGATTCCTCGCAAAATTTTAACCCGTTTTGATGTATCGCGAGACAATTTTTGAAAAAAAGACTCAAAAACTCGCTCAAATCTGGAAGTCGACTCTAATGTAAACGCAATATGCTCAAAATAGACTCAAAAAATTTCCAACATTATTTTCGATTTTTAAATGAAATTTTAGCATAATTTGATGCACTGTAAGACCGTTTTTGAGAAAAAAACTCAAAAACCCACTCTACTCAGACTCATATACTTAAAATTCTTCTAAACAACACCTCCAAAAATCGCCTCAAGCCTCAGTTGCTGTGTATGGCGAAAAATTAAAAAAAAATATATACTCAAAATTGTGTCAGAAAAAAAACATTTGAATTTTTGATTTCCTCGTGGAATTTTAACCCATTTTGAATTTTTGTCCCCACGCAATTTCATCTCCTCAAGCCTCAGTTGCTGTATATAACAAAAAATTAAAAAATATATATACTCAAAATTGTGTCAGAAAAAAAACTTATTTGAATTTTTGATTTCCTCGTGGAATTTTAACCTATTTTGAATTTTTGTCCCCACGCAATTTCATCTCCTCAAGCCTCAGTTGCTGTATATGACAAAAAATTAAAAAAAATATACATAGGTACTCAAAATTGTGTCAGAAAAAAAAACTTATTTGAATTTTTGATTTCCTCGTGGAATTTTAACCCATTTTGAATTTTTGTCCCAACGTAAACTTGGAAAATGTGGGTTTTTAGGCATCAGCCTCCATTCGTGCTCGTACAAAAATTCAAAATACCAATTTTTGTGATTGCCTCAGCCCTATCTACAAGAATCCCAACTGATTTTTTCGTCTCCGAAAAATGCGAGCCCAATGAGCACTTTTGGCCATTTCGATTGTAGACTATAAGAGAAACAATTCTCAAGAGAGAGTCGACAAAGCTACCAATAAAGTGGTATACTAGCAAGCTGGCGACAACACCAACGAAAATAATGCGTGTTCGCAACTGGCATCGTTTCAACGAGTACTCGTCAACGTACGTAGTACGAACTACGTAGCTAGAGCTACGTACATGCACAATTATACGGTATTTCGACCGCCGCCGCCGACTAAAGGAGAGACCACCTGTATTCGCCTACATCTAATCGCAACACGCAACACGTTTTACTCGAACAAAGTAGCCCCAAGGTGTTCGCATAATGTACCATGGTACATTTGCGAGAATCTGGCATCGGGACGATGGCCAATCGAGTATCTCTTTGAATTATGTAATTTTCGAGAAGTTACATTACGCTATTGTGATACCTATCAAATTCAGGTGAAGTAACGAAGTAAAATTTTCGTTCAAAACTTACCCATTGGGAAGAGTTGTGCTCAACTCGTCCAGTAAACTATCGACAGACGGCCTTCCGGAGGCCGAAACGATACTTGTGGTATTTTTAATAGGCGATAATTCGTTATTATATAAATGAACCGGCGTCGAGGCTGAAACAAGCGAGAAAAAAAACGGAGATTTTAAAATAATTTCAATAAAATATGTACCTAACAAAAAATAAAAACCATCGTTGAAAAAATTATATCAATTTTAAGCAACGACAATAACCGCCAATCAGAAAGATCCCAGTTAGGTAAAAATCGAATGGGAGGAGTTGGGTTTTATCGATAAAGGGAATTACACCTGACAAGGGAAGCTCTCGAGGTGTCCGGCTCGGATTTGAACGGGAGTTGGATTTTTGAAAAGACCATGTCAAAAAACCCCCAAAACCAAAATTTTAACTGCCCAAATTGACTTTTCGATTTTTGGCGAATTTTTGAAATTAGAAAAACACGAAATTTCGATTAAAAATAATAAATAAAAAAAAAATTGAAAAAAATTCGAAAAAAAATTTTAAATCACGAAAGACATGTTCTCCCCCTAATTCGAACCCACTGAACCCGAAAATCGCATCGGTGAGCCGTTCTGGAACCTCCAGCGTGATTTCCATTTTTCTCCAGTAACTTCGAAATGCTCCAGAAGGCGTCCATTTGAGATTGGGCAGCTAAAAACTTGGTTCCCTCTTATTCCCAACCTACTTAACCGACTTGACTACATTTCCGGGAAATTCCAGCCGGGCACCTCGAGTGCTTTTTTCCAGGACAGGTTTTTTCATAGTAAAGCATTACGAATTGAAAAAAAATCCGTTTTTTGTCCACGCATATCAGAATCGACTGAAAAATAGTATTCCCTCTAATTCGAACCCGCTGAACCTGAAAATCGCATCGGCGAGCCGTTCTGGAGCCTTTTTTTCAATTCGTAATGCTTTACTATGAAAAAACCTGTCCTGGAAAAAAACCACTCGAGGTGTCCGGTTGGAATTTCCCAGAAATGTAGTCAAGTCGGTTCAGTAGGTTGGGAATAAGAGGGAACCAAGTTTTTAACTGCCCAATCTCAAATGGACGCCTTCTGGAGCATTTCGAAGTTACTGGAGAAAAATGGAAATCGCGCTGGAGGCTCCAGAACGGCTCACCGATGCGATTTTCGGGTTCAGCGGGTTCGAATTAGGGGGAAAACATTTCTTTCGTGACTTTTAATTATTTTTCGAGTTTTTTTTTATTTTTTTTTTACTCTTTATTTTTAATCGAAATTTCGTAATTTTCAAATTTCAAAAATTCGCCAAAAATCGAAAAGTCAACTTGGGCAGCTAAAATTTTGGTTTTGGGGTTTTTTTGACATGGTCTTTTCAAAAATCCAACTCCCGTTCAAATCCGAGCCGGACACCTCGAGAGCTTCCCCTGTGAGAGGGGTTCGACACGTAATACGATTGAATAGCCCATTGTGGGCACGTTTACCTGAGAAAAAGAATTTAGCCCAGACATACAAAAGCAATCGAAAAGGAATTCTTAAAAAAAAATTGAAAAAAAAGTAAAAAAGAAATGAAAAGGAAAAATAGGAGGAATAAGTAAGAAATTAAAAAACATACATACGTATAAAAACAATTTGCCTGAACGTGTGAAACTACCGACTTTTTAAAAATCGACATTTTCGTCTCCAAAAAAATCGCAAAATAGTCTTGAAATTATTTCAAACAAAAAACGTCATATGATCCATAACCCTAAAATCGGTAGATTTCGAGAAAAAACTATTCAAGCAATAAGCTTGAGCGCGCGTGCGGTAATCGGTGCTTCCCACCTTGCAACAGCGCTTCGTTTACAGTTACGCGCGACGCCGCGAAGTCTCGCGTAAGTGTAAACGAAGCGCTACCGCGTAGTGGGAAGTATCGGCTAGCGTGCGCGCGCGGTTTTTGCGATTTTTCATCACGACCCCGTGGAGGCAAAATTTTGAAAAAAATATATGACGTTTAGAGGTCGAAAATACATCTAAAAATTGAGCATTGAAAATTTTGCAGAATGAGACAGATACCTAAAAAAAATAAATAAAGTTGAAAACGTCCGTTTGGAGGGGAAAAAATCGGAGCAAGGGGTTGTTGATTTTTTCATGGAAGGCCCTTTCAAAGGTCCATCATGTAGCAAAATTTAAATTACATTCATTCACATTATGTAATTTAAGAAAAAAATTTTTTCTCGAAAACGGGAGTGAAGGGGGAGCTGAAATTTCGGGCATGAAGGTTTCTCGATGTTACCCACCTCCCACCCAAATATCATGAAATTCCGGACCCGAGGCACCCCGCTTATGCTTACCTACCTAAGCCTTTTACACTTCTCTTCATAATACGCGTTACCTACTCCGCCAAATGACGTCATAACAGTCGATGGAGTACATAAACAAGAATTACGTACTTACGCCGGATGAGATAACCTCTTCTACGAGTAGTTAAACAATGTCGAAAAAGGTAGGCCAACGCAGGCGGATATTTAAGAGCGAAAGTGGCAATTCGAGAGTCGCACGAAAGCGACGCACGACCCAGGTGCACGGTAAAAATAGCGGCCTCGAAACACGGCCAGGGAAACATATGATTTCGGTATGGATGGTACATGTACAATACGCATACGCAACGAGCACCTCTGAGGGCGTAGAAAAACCGCGTCAGCTGGTCACCATTGGGTGTGTGTTGTGTTAAGGGCCATCAGCCCTGCGAAAAGCGCACCACGAGGTCGCGCGGTAGCCGCTTGCAGCGCCGTCCGTATGCGGGACGCCGTGCCGCGCGCAACAGTTGACGCGGATGCAAGGGCGACGACGACCCTGACATTGAACGACAGCCTACAAATGAGCCGCGTAACCTCGTCATCAAGGTTATTCAGCCCTTGAACTTGCTCTCTTGCCCAAATCGTTTCGTAATCAATCTTTTATACGGCGCGGCGTGCCGCACGCGTACGCACGACGCGTAACGTACCTGGACTACCTATTCGGTAGGTGGCTACTATTCGTGTTCGTTCGTAGTACGACTACGAGTACCAAATAATTACTGTAGGTAGACGGTACGAGTACTACGTGGGTAGCTGGATAAGTGGGTAGACGATTTTTTTTTTCGGACCTGCATCATATTTACGAATCTTGGTTCGCGGCGCTGTTTAAAAACGACCTGTCTTCTCGCCTTGTTTCGAATTTTGACCTTGTACACAGAAGTAGACATGTCTTAGGAAGGTCTGATGGTATTGTGACAATGTTGCGGGCAGGGCAGCACGCTGGCATCTCTCGCTTCTGTCCATTTTCCACACGAATTACCCGCATAAATTACGACCGCGAAGTTGAATTAAATAGATTGGTTATTTGTTGCGCTCTCTTTCCATCAGAAATATAAAAACTGGGTAAAATGTTGCTGCGAGTGATTCATACAACGCACCACACAAATGACACATTTGTGAACGTAATTTTGCCGCCCATTGGCTTAGCTTATAACTCCTATGCCTAAATCCACCCCAGAGCAGAATGAAGATATTTACGAGTACGTACGCACAATACTACGACAGATGATCGAGTAAAATACTTACTTTTTCTGTTGGCATATTTCGAACTGCTAAGATCTTCGAGTAAATTGTCTAATTCAGATAGGTTATTGTTGAAAGACGACGATATTTTTGTACTAGATTTCGGATAATTGTAACTTTTACTAGATACGTCATTTTGATACAACGGACTGTTTGGCTGCAATCAAACGAAATTAAACCGTCAGCATTACGAATTACATAACACCGTAGAGTCGAATGTGTTGCCTAGCTAGCCACCGTAAGGAATAAAACGTTACACCCTTTGACTATACATATACAATACGGATCGAGCTATCTGCATAAAAGGCAATGCTATGGAAACGGTGAAACATCAACAAGACCCCTAAGTGAAAATTGCTTCCTATTGGTTATAATTCAACATACCCACATGACGTAAGATAAATATAAGTTTACACTCCAAAAGGCAAAAAGTGCTCCAGAAACATGATTTAGCTTGCATTTTTGGGGGACGAAAACATCAGTTGGATTTTTGTAAAAATAGAAGTGGGGTAACCCCAAAATTTGGTATTTTGAATTTTTGTACGAGTACAAAGGGAGGCTGGAGCCTAAAAACCCCCATTTTTAAGTTGAGATGGGGACTAAAACTCTTTTCACAGTCTTATAACAGGCACTCCCCTGATTTAAAATATGTGTTTACGTCATTACGCTAAGGTCACGATGGGGCGCTAGTGCCCTCAACGTGTTTTCTCCTCAAATTTGACCTCTTTTAGCGCTATAACGGTCCTACTCACGTCGTATACTCTGCATGGGGAAAAAAATAAGCCCAATGCATACACGAGTTCAATCCACATCAAATGAGCCAAAGTTTTTGAAAAACAGTTAGCTGAATTTTAAAAAAGCGAGATTCCCCTTTTTTTACTGAAAAACCAAATTATCAATACATTTTGAAAGTGACATTGAGACCTATCAAAATGGGATAAAATTTTACGAGAAATTCAAACACCGTAATTAAAATTTTTTTGAGTAATTTTCGAACCTGAGTCAATTACTGAGTCTTTCCTTGAAAGTAGTTTTGCGATATACGTATCAAAATGGATTAAAATTTCACGAGGAAATGAAAACGTCGGGAAAGTTTTTTTTGAGACGGTTTTGAGTACATTACGCTTATATTTGAGTGGGTTTTTGAGTTTTTTTCTCAAAAGCGGTCTTGCAGTACATCAAAATAGGCTAAAATTTCACAAAAAAATCAAAAATAACGTTAAAACTTTTTTCAAGTTGTTTTGAGCATTTCACGTTTAGATTTGAGTCGACTTTCAGATTTGAGTGCGGTTTTGAGTCTTTTTTTTCAAAAACAGTCTTGCAATACATTTTTGCAAAAAATCAAAAATTGCTCAAAGTTCTCTTGAGCAATTTTAGAGAATTTTAACATCAAATTTGAATGAACTATAGTTTTTCCTCAAAAACAATCCCGATATATAGCAAAATAGGTTAAAATTCTATAAGGAAGTCAAAAATTCATAGGATTTTTTCTGGGTCAATTTTGAGCGTATACTAACTCAGGTTTGAGGTTTAAAAAAATCAAAAATAACGTTAAAACTTTTTTCGAGTTGTTTTGAGCATTTCACGTTTAGATTTGAGTCTTTCTTTCAAAAATAGTCTTGCAATACAATTTTGCAAAAAATCAAAAATTGCTCAAAGTTCTTTTGTGCAATTTTTGAGAATTTTAACATCAAATTTGAATGAACTATAGAGTTTTTCCTCAAAAGCAATCCCGATATGTAGCAAAATAGGTTAAAATTCCATAAGGAAGTCAAAAATTCAGAGGATTTTTTCTGGGTTAATTTTGAGCGTATACTAACTCAAGTTTGAGGTTAAAAAAAATCAAAAATTACGTTAAAACTTTTTTTAAGTCGTTTTGAGCATTCCGCGTTTAGATTTGAGTCGACTTTCAGATTTGAGTGAGGTTTTTAGTCTTCTTGCAAAAGTAGTCTTGCAATAATTATATCAAAACAGGTTAAAATTTTCCAAAAAATCGAAAAATTACAATAAATTTTTTTGAGCAATTTTTGAGAAGTTTAACCTCAAATTTGAGTCAGTACATGCTCAAAATTGACCCAGAAAAATCCTCTGAATTTTTGACTTCCTTATGGAATTTTAATCTACATGTTTCGATGTATCTCGAGATTACTTTTGAAAAAAAACTCTACAGTTCACTCAAATTTGAGGTTAAAATTCTGAAAATTGCTCAGAAAACCGGTTTGATAGTTCACAGCTAATGTTTGAAAACAAAATTGCAGTAATATCACCGATAAAAATCTCTTCTAATCAAAGAGAATCAAACTGGTTGTGAAAACGAATAGGACAAAAAAGTAATATTTTTTGATGCTCTACAATTTTTATCAGAAACATTTTCCTCTATCTCTTATTTTCAGGGGTCATCGGTTGTCCATGAAAATCAAAAATAAAAGGTACCTTGCGGGACTTTTGCGACACACTGTACAATTCCACGCACTGGATCGTCGAGCACAACTGTACGTAGGGCTTAATTATTTTTTTATTCATTTTGAAGCTCGACTAATGCTAGCGAATCATCGAATTTCACATTTTTCAATATGGTCACAGGAGTATATTCAGTGCCGGCTACCTAGATTTTTCCAGCGTGTTGCACGCCTGTGAGAAAACTTCCTAGCAGTCCGCCAACTCCCCCCCCCCCCAAAAAACGAAAAAACATATTTTATTGAAAAATTTCATTGACCAAAAATCAAAATCAAACAAAAACAAAACAATCGAACAATTTAAATACAATCATTCGTGGTCACCATAGTAAGGAAAAATGCATCGACAAAATCACAGTGTTACCAATGTGCAAAAAATTAACTATTTTCATAAATTAAGATGATCAATTTAGAATTTTAGCTGAATTGAGGATTGAATTTGTGCCCAAGATAGAAAAGTTTTTTTTTACTCTCCTCTAAACGTTTTCTGGCAAAAATGATAGAATGACCAACCAGTCATTCAAATATTCAGCATGTTACACATGTAACACGTGCTATACAGAAGTTCCCGGCCCTGAGTATATTGCTACCATTCGCACCATAAAATCGAAAGAAGTCTAAACTCCATTTTCCGACGACGCAAATTATTGCAAACCGTTTCGAGTAAGGCCAGACGACGATATAGACATACTACCAAGTTACATACCGTGGTCGGTGGCGATTTGCTCGATTTGGAATTCGATCTGTCAAATTTGGACGAATTAATAGTAGCGTAGTCGCCTCGTGATAACGAACCGTTGACCGAGTTGTAATTAGGCGTTACACGTCCCGAGGGCGCCGGCGGAGGCGGCGATATCGTATTCTGTAAGTCGGCTAAAAGCGCGTCTGAAAACAGAAAATAAACGTACCTCACAATTACTCGATGTTTTCGTATTTCGTTCATTGGGCAAGCACACGTAGCTTGCGTAACGAATACGCCATATCGCGTATATACAATTTAGCTAAGAGCCAAGTAAATTTCTCGTTTGAGGAAACTATCGCTAGGGAAGGCGTAGTGTGATTTAAATGTATTTTCAAAGCGTTTTTTTGAATTATTTTGGCCATGGTGATGCGCTGCGCCTCGACCCATCAATATAGCGATATCTGCACTGCAGTACTCGTACGAGTACATGCGATACGTTGATATATATATTTTTGTTTATTTACGTATAAAGAAGAGTACAGGCACGACCGACGCTATTAGGCGATTACACCGAAGAATTTCACGTCGAGGTAGCTGTGCCTAGTAGCGCGATGCGACGCAACGCACGAAGCGGTCTATTTACCAGACGATAAAAATGATAAATACGCGTATTTACACTATACACACGTCGCACGAGATAGCAAGACAAATGAAGTACGCGTAGGAATGGAATCGGGAAATATCTGTATGTACTCGTAGATGTACTTGAAAGATTGCGAAATTGTAAACGCGTACCTAGACGTACGCAGCACGCAGCACGCAGTACGCACAAACGTAGGTAAGGTATCCAGTAGAAGGCAGGCGTACACGAACTCCGATATCGAAATAAACCTCCACCAGTTTATTGCCCTTGCCATGACTAATGACGAGAGGAACGGAAGCGAAGTAGAAAAAACGCACTGCTAATTTAATTGGTAAAATGCCAACTTGGGCAGCGGATATGGCCGGCGTGCGCGTTCGCAACCTCCCACGTCATATCACGTATGATTGCGGCGGCGCGGCGCACAGTGGGACAGTTACTTGAGCCAGCGCGCCATACGTCGAAAAAATCGATTATCTCAAATATCAATCGAAATCTATGTAGTAACGTTGTAGAAGGTCAAAACCATCTCATGTTGCATCCCACCGAAAGCAGCAGCTCTTCTTCATCGTGAAAATGAGAAAGAAGATGAAGATGTGCAATATGAAGAAGAGAAGTCTTTTTTCAAGATTGAAATTCAAGAAGATTGAAATTTCTCTATTTCTTACTCTGTTTTTATTAATTTTTTCATTTTCCACCAAAAATTGATTTTTTTTACCAAATTGTTTCAACATAAATGGAAGTTTTTTGTTTTCAACTATTATTTTTTTCATTTTTCCTCTTCCGTCAGAGGTGGGAGTGTTAGGTCAAATTATACACGGGATTTGAACTCTATGGGTCTAAAAACCCCCATTTACCAACTTTTGCTTCGTTATGTTGATTTCTTCATTTATGCCCCCTTTAAAAGGAAGGGGGAGATTTAGGTCAAAATGGAACCGAAATTTCAACTAAAAACCACCTTTTATCAACTTTTGCTTCGCTATGTTGATTTTTTCATTTTTGCCTCCCTCCACAGGGGAGGTGGAGGAGAGCGTTAGGCCAAAATGGACCCCAAATTTGAACTCTACGGGCCCAAAAACCGCTATTTACCAACTTTTGCTTCATTATGTCGATTTTTTCATTTTTGCCTCCCTCCTCAGAGGAGAGAGAGGGGAACGTCAAGTTAAAATGCCCTAAATTTGAACACTACAGGTCTAAAAACCACCATTCACCAACTTTTGCTTCTTTATGTTGATTTTTTCATTTTTGCCTCCCTCTTCAGAGGAGGTGGAGGAGAGCGTTAGGCCAAAATGGACCCCAAATTTGAACTCTACAGGCCCAAAAACCGCTATTTACCAACTTTTGCTTCGTTATGTCGTTTTTTTCATTTTTGCCTCCCTCCTCAGAGGAGAGAGAGGGGAACGTCAAGTTAAAATGCCCTAAATTTGAACACTACAGGTCTAAAAACCACCATTCACCAACTTTTGCTTCTTTATGTTGATTTTTTCATTTTTGCCTCCCTCTTCAGAGGAGGTGGAGGAGAGCGTTAGGCCAAAATGGACCCCAAATTTGAACTCTACAGGCCCAAAAACCGCTATTTACCAACTTTTGCTTCGTTATGTCGATTTTTTCATTTTTGCCTCCCTCCTCAGAGGAGAGAGAGGGGAACGTCAAGTTAAAATGCCCTAAATTTGAACACTACAGGTCTAAAAACCACCATTCACCAACTTTTGCTTCTTTATGTTGATTTTTTCATTTTTGCCTCCCTCTTCAGAGGAGGTGGAGGAGAGCGTTAGGCCAAAATGGACCCCAAATTTGAACTCTACAGGCCCAAAAACCGCTATTTACCAACTTTTGCTTCGTTATGTCAATTTTTTCATTTTTGCCTCCTTCCACAGGGAAGGGGGGGGGAGTGCTAGGTAAAAATGAACCACAAATTTGAACTCTGCGGGTCCAAAAAACCATTTAACAACTTTTGCTTCGTTATGTTGATTTTTCCATTTTTGCCTCCCTCCTCAGGGGAGGTGGAGGAGAGCGTTAGGACAAAATGGACCCCAAATTTGAACTCTATGGTTCTAAAAACCACCATTTATCAACTTTTGCTTCGTTACATTGATTTTTTAATTGTTGCCTCCCTCCTCAGGGGAGTGTGAAGGGAAAAATGGACCCTCAAATTTGAACCCTACAGTTCTAAAAACCACAATTTACCAACTTTTTCTTCGTTACGTTGATTATTTCATCTTTGCCTCCCTACACAAGGGAGGGGGAGGGGGGCGTTAGGTCAAAATGGACCCCAAATTTGAACTCTACAGGTCTAAAAAAACTCCATTTACCAATTTTCGCTTGGTTATGTTGATTTTTTCATTTTTGCCTCCCTCCACAGGGGAGAGGGAGGGGGCGTTAGATCAAAATGGAGCCCAAACTTCAACTCTACGACTCCGAAAACCCGCTTTAAGCCAATAAAACAGTTTTGACGCGCTGACTCGTGCAAATATCCCGTGCGGCGTAACGACCAGGACGAAAAGTTACAAATGGAAGCGTCGGCATTTGCGCAAGGCGTCACAACTTCGTGGTCACTATTTATATCACCACAAGGAAATGATTGCGGAAGTGAATTTGTCTGAAATTCTGAGACAGTAGGAATGCGGTAGAATCAAGACACTACCACGCAACGCCGACTATTTGACTTATATTTGTACGTAATACATATTGTATCTGTCAGTCAGGTGGAGATGGATAGATGGATAAAGGGATGATGGTGGAAATGGTGATTTCAACTACGGTGCTACCATCACGTGTATCGGTTCTCTCCTATGAGAGAGGGACAAGTGTAGTATGTCACGCAACAATACGTCTAAGTTTGGAAGATAGCCACGAATAATAGAAGATGCGAAAAAAAACCACACCAACACATATGCTACATATTGTATGGCAGGTAGAGGTACGAGTATATGACGCCGACTTAGGCATATGTAGATGTACCGTCTACCGTGTACAACGGCGAGAAGCGATTACCGGTGCGTTGCGTTCACCTACCCACCTACACGTCTACGCCACGTCCGGTGACACTTCACTGTTCACTGCCCGTAAGCCTAAATACGCGCATAATAAAAAAAGGAGAAAAAAAAAATGTAAGCTGTCGAGTGCCAAAATTGAATACGTCCTAGAATGTCAAATCAAATATACTCTTCGTCTCTTCTACCACAAGTGATATAGGTAGAGTTATGTTTGTAGTACTTCTTCCTGTACTCGTAGTCGTACATTCATGCTCCACATATAAGTGAAAAATGAGCTCGTACCATTAAGCAAGTGTCCAAAATAAGAATTATAATATTCTCCGATTTATCCAGTACATCGTTACGAACAACATCGATGGCTTGTCGAAAATCAGTACGATTATTTGGAATGTGACCAGAACGTTGGTTTACTCAATTTTAAAACTCACACGGAAACACCAGTCGATTATGAAAACCTCATTAGGAACGCACGTCGGAAACCATAATTTTCTGTGATCTCTGTTAATCAAGATCACATCGAAGATTGGATATCATTCCTGAATAAGAGCAATTATGTTAAGAAGTGTCCGTTAAAAACTCAAGAAGTGAAAGAAATCTGGGTATCTCGCGAAAAGCCCCGATTCATCACATATCGATCCTCGTACAATGGTACAATGCTATCAGAGCCTAAGGAAAAGGGCAAACCAAAGGAACATAAGCAACTGAAATCGGAACAAGCCTCAAAAAAAATATTAAATCGAAGCAGAAAACGAAAAACGAAGTCGATCTTGCAGAAGCGCTAAGCAACTTGACAACTGAATTTCGGCTGCCCATTCACGCTTATGAAAGTATGTACTTCGATAACATCCAATAATGAGTTTTTATTGTAGATTATTAATATCAGATTATTGATTTCATTTGTTTTTCAGAATTGATACCAAATTCACTTGAGAAATACAATGATATTCAAAGTTTGGCAAGATTTTGTTCAAAAAAAGCGCAGGATTTCTATAAAAACTTATGCCATCAAACGTTAAAAAAAATAAATAATTCTTTTGAGTAAAATCGATTTTTTTTCTAAGTAAAATGTTCTTTGTATTTTTTCATTGAATTAGTGTCAAACGTTCTTGCATATTTTGACCTTACTTTGAAAACATACTTACAACTATGATTTTCAATACTTTTTGATAAGCTCGTAATAATGTTGCTCAAAAAAAGTTTTTAAAAATTTTTTTCATTCACATGCCATGAAAAATGGTTTGAGAAATTTCAACAGGGTTTCAAACTTCAAAATTCATTTATCTCAAAATGTTGAGAAACTGACTTAACTGGCTCTTTCCCTGGATTTGTCTTTGGCGTTTTACTCGGTTCCATTTCAACAAAGAAGGTTCAAAATCAAGTAATAGGGTTCTTTTGACAAGTCTACCTGGTGACCAGAGTGGGGATGACCTTGGATCAAAATTCGAACAAGTCACTTTTTTCAAGGAGGTGGAGGGGAGGGATGAAAAAAGCAAAAACGTCTAAAACATAAACCAATCGATAGAGCATCAAAATATGTGTACAACAAACCTAAAAATCATAGTCCTACGCTCCCCTCCCCCTCGCCTGTGGAGGGAGCAAAAATGAAAAAATCGACATAACGAAGTAAAAGTTGGTAAATGGTGGTTTTTAGACCTGTAGAGCTCAAATTTGCGGTCCATTTTGACCTAACGCTCCCCTCTCCCTCCCCAGTGTAGGGAGGCAAAAATGAAAAAATCATTTAGGAGGGGAGGACCCTCATTATTTGACTTTGAAAAATTTTGTGTCATTGCCCAATTGACAACCTAGCTGGCAAATGTTCCTAGCAAAAAACTAGTATGATTTTGAGACTGTTAGTTCCGGCATTTTTGCTAGCATAATGTGCTAGCAAGTTGCTGGAAAAAGTGTTACATTTTTGTTAGTGCCTTCCAGCAAATTGCTAGATGAAATGTGCCTTTTTTGCCCCCAATACCAAGAAATCATGACATAAATGATTAAAAATTTTTTTTGAAATTATATTTTATATTTACGTATGAAGAAGAAAAAACAATATAATACATTTGAGGCTAAACTTTATTGTGAAAACGACTGTAATTTTGAGAAAAATTAACATTCAATTAAATTCTACAGTAGCTAATAAGTATCCGGTTGTTATCATGGGGAGTACATGATTTTACTTACTAATTATAAAAGTATACACTTTCGTACGCGTTATATATTTTTTCATTATATAAACCGTTGGAGTTGTACAATAAAGCTACATTTGGATCAAAAATTTGGGGTAAAACACTTTTAATTTTTTCTTCCGCGGTTGAACCAAAACTTTTCAATTTCAAAAATTCGTTCTAAATAAAATAGATTTTTTTAGTTAATTAAGATACATTTTTTAATAAAAGAAATATTCTTACAAATTTGCACCTGTATTCCGAATTGTTTTATTGCTTACGGTACACTATTGATATACTAAATATGTTTTTGTTTAAATAAAAATTTAAAAACATTCAGTCACGTGACGAATAACGGTCAAATATTTTTTTAATTAAAATCAATATCGTAAACAAAAAAACAAACATTGTACTAGCATATAACTCGGCTAGGAAATGATTACGCTGGCAGATAACTGGCAAATAGCTAGGAAAAATTCCAGTCTAGCATATTAGTAGTACTTTTGCTAGTAAATTGCTAGCCAAAAATCATACCACTTTTATGCTAAAGTAGCATAATTTTCGAGAAAATAACTAGCATAAAGATGGCAAGAAGCATAATGCTAGCTTTTGCGAGCAAAAATGCTAGCGGGATTGTCAACTGGGTGCTACACCTCTCACCCAATTGACCTAAAAGGTCGTACTTTGACATGTACATATAATGGGTGTCCGAATAGTGCCTTTTGGAAGTTCAGACCTTTCACCTCCCCCCATCCTTCGTTAGCCTCAGAAAACATGATTTTTGGGTATTTTTTTAGCGGTTTCCAATTTTTTGTCATCACTGCAGCTCTCCCAAATTGACTTAGGAGGTCGTGCTTCGGCAAGTATATGTAGTGGATGCCCAAATAGTGCTTTTTGGGGGCATCGACCTCTCACCTCCCCCCACCTCTTTTCAGCCTCAAAAAACATGATTTTTGGGTATTTTTTTAGCGGTTTCCAATTTTTTGTCATCGCTGCAGCTCTCCCAAATTGACTTAGGAGGTCGTGCTTCGGCATGTCCATGTAGTGGATGCCCAAATAGTGCTTTTTGGGGGCATCGACCTTTCACCTCCCCCCACCTCTTTTCAGCCTCAAAAAACATGAATTTTCGAGTCTCTCAGCGGGTTTTAATCTCACCTTATGTAGAACAATTAGAAAAATGCTTCATTGTGATGGTATTGTACTACTACGTGCATGAAAACCCCCACTTAGAAAGCTTCGTAACGCTGCGAAACTTTTTTCAGAGCGTTTTTTAGTTTTGTAAACAGTGGTGACGCGATGTTTGCATATGATGTTTAGCCTGACAACAGAAATTCAGTCGGCATCTCGTCCCATAAATTCATCCAAGACTA
Source organism: Maconellicoccus hirsutus (assembly GCA_003261595.1). Lineage (NCBI taxonomy): Eukaryota > Metazoa > Arthropoda > Insecta > Hemiptera > Pseudococcidae > Maconellicoccus > Maconellicoccus hirsutus. The sequence goes on along the minus strand of QBDW01005657.1, from coordinate 10,677 downwards.
GAGTAAGTCTATGTACCTTACTTACTACCGAAAGATGTACGTAGTAAAGTACTACGTACAACCAAGAACAGGCAACCACGAGATTGTATAAAAACAATGAATGGTAACAGACGATTTTAGGAGAGTCAAGGTCGAAGTTTTCGATCTCGTATTTGGTACCCCATACCCTACCTATACTATACCAAACTACAAATTTTATTTGTTTATTTCCTTTTTTTTTCAAAAATCATCTATTTCTCCCATTTTACGAAATTTTCAAAAAATTTTCAACTCCACCAGCAAAATGAAATTAAAATTATGACAAAATAAACGCATTATACACTTAATGCCAATTCATGAAAAATTTCCAGCCATAGCATTTATTAAGAATGAACAATTAGCGTAATTTTCTCAAAAAAAAAAAAACTACTACAAGATGATTCTACGACCCAACACCACGACGACGTTGACGTCGAGTAAAAGTACAAGTACGTCGATTGGTGCGTAGCGCACTGCGTAGCTGACTAGACGCGAACTCGTAGTAGTTGCGTGGTTGCGTCATTCAATTTTAGGGCTTGCGCGACCTTGTACTTGTAGCGGCGTGAAGCGTATCGCACTCCTAGGTGCCCATCCATACAGAGTCACAGAGGTGCGAGAGGTACAAAGCTACAGATCGTACGGATAATACGGATGAGCGTAGTGCACGAGTATTCTTTAGGTGAAAATTTTCCCTGTTTTTCATTCGTGATAAAATGCTCGCTTACAAAATAAAAACGTCGACGACGCTGGATTTAAAATTGCTGGCGGTCAGACAAGTACAGCGGTTAAGGTCGAAAGCACGTTTTTGGTGACTTTTGGTGAGAAGCGTAATTTCGCGTGATTTTTCGATAGAAATACGTGTGGCGGAGTTTAACAGCGTTATAAGTAATTGAAAGGCATTCGATGGGCGTGATGCTGGTTTCGTATGTTCTCAAAGGCACGATTCAACTTACCCAAGCGATTATCCCAGTTGTTCTTGGGCGGGAATTCTTTAAAGGTGACTTTTTTACTCTTAATTGTGCCGTATTTGGGAGGCGTCGGCGGTAAATTAAAATCCGAGCTCATCGAATCGACGTGAAAAAAAAGAAAAAACGAAAACCACACCACGGACGCGAAACGACCCAACGAACTCGCGCCACTACGACGATCGGGCCGACGACGCTACGCGAACAATTCGCACAAGATACGAGCGCGATGAAACAACGTAGTCGTCTAAATCGTAATGATAATTTTGAAATTTTCCAACGCATACGGAAGAGGCGATCGCGACCGATCCTTTACGTACGCCCACACGTAGTCGCGCCGTTCACTTTGATCACGCGCGTACTATGCGGCGCGTCTTCGGCGGATATAGGCGGCCACAGCGCGTCGCGGCGTCCAGCGAAGCTACGAGTAGAAGGTAAAAAGTATGTACGACGTAGCGCGAAACAACGCCACCCACGAAAATGATTTAAAAAATTCCGCCTAAGCGGCGGCGACGCGATGCGACGAAAAAATACATATATAACATAATAATAAAAGGTGCTCTATCCGTCAAACGGAGCGTACTATTAAGAATAGATTTACCTTGGTGGTTACGCCGCGCCGCGCCGCAGCTTCATCTCATCCACCCGCTTCAAAAATTGCCAATTTTTACGCAGTTTTTAATTCGAGCCCGGTTACTACAATTTAACTGGGCGAAGCGACGCTATGTGGCGTGGCGCGGCGCCCTGACACGCCTTCGTCGATTCGTTCGTTCGCCGAAGGAGAAAACCTTTCGCGTGGCTCGAACAGCCCGAAAAAATTCTTCCTCCAGCGAATGGCGATCTTACGTTTGATGCGATCACGATCCGCATTCGCATTCCGCGCTACTCGTAAAATTATCCGCCATCATCGACTCATCCTAACCTACCTCACCTGTAATTAGTCATCGACGACTAACTCGATCCGAGCACGCATTCGCGGTTCCATTCGTTTATTTCACGACCACGACCGCTGAATTTACCTCCGATTTGATGCTGCGAGTGAAAAAATTCAACTTGGATCGCAATCGAGGCGCCGCGCTGCGGGTAATTTTATGTCGTGAATCGGTCTGCGAACTGGTTAATTAGGCGAATACGAGAGTAATTTTGTCTATGTACGCGATCGCGATTGCGTTTATGTATACTAGGCGACGTACGGCGCTCTCGATGACCACGTATTCCAAATGATAGCGAGTCAATTAGCCACGTCTCGTCTCATCCGAGTGTTTTTCAGTAAACACAATTTGTAAACGGGCGATAAATATTATAGTTATTTTTGTAACTCGTCCAACTCGCGTTAAAAAGCGAGCCACGACTCTAACGTGTATTCGAGTACGTAGTACACAGACGTGGTACTTTGTATATGGTATCGAGTCGAGTTGAGCCGAGCCGAGCCAAGCCAAGATTTAGAAATAAGCAAAAATTACAGTATAGTACAGTCATCTGAGGTCAAAAATCAACATTAATTCCCCGGAACGGGAAATCCAGGTTATAGGTGTTATATGACATATAATTTAGTATTCCAGAACTTCCCACCAATCGGTTGATACCTTGCCCCCTTTTTGGGGGGTTTAAAGGGTCCACTATTTGGTTTTTTCGCAATAACTTGGTTAGTTGTGAAAATTTGGAAAATATGTCTCTACAAGAATTGTAGAGAATAAAAAAATACATATTTTGGCACCAAAGTTTTTTTCGTGGACGGTCATGCAGAGGAGCTGGAGCCAGGAGAAAGACGTACTTCTTTCAATTCTAAAAAAACTCAATTGCCTAAAATCGGTTAAATTGAAGGTGGAAAATTTGTCACGTTCTACATTGCTTCAAAATGATGCTCAAAACAAGAAAAAATGACCGCCGTTGACAATTAATCATTTTATGGGGTTGGGACCCCCTTCAAAGAAGCTTATATATCGCAGGACCTAACTTTTTTAGGAAAGAAATTACAAAAAAATTCTCCAAGTAAAAGTTGTAGAGCATAAAGCAACAAAAATTTTCATCCCAACAAATTTTCTGCAGGTAGACGCGGCAACGAGATATCTTCCAACGAGTAGGACAAACCACAGAAAATGGCAAAACCTGAAAACCTAATGTAGAACCTTCAAACCCCCAAAATGGGGACAAAATACCAACTATTCGGTGGGAAGTTCTGGAATACTAAATTATATGTCATATAACACCTATAACCTGAATTTCCCGTTCCGGGGAATTAATTTTGGATTTTTTGGACTTCGCCATTTTCCCTGGTTTATTTACTGTCATGTTACTCATCGGAGAATGTCTAGCTGCCACGTCCACCCACAAAAAATTTGTTGGAAAGAAGTACGTTTTTCTCCTGGCTCCAGCTCCTCTGCATGACCTTCCACGAAAAAAACTTTGACGCCAAAATATGTATTTTTTTATTCTCTACAATTTTTGTAGAGACATTTTTTCCAAATTTTCACAACTAAGCAAGTTATTGCGAAAAAACCAAAAAGTGGACCCTTTAAACCCCCAAAAAGGGGGCAAGGTATCAACTGATCGATGGGAAGTTCCGGAATACTAAAGTACATGTTGTATAGCACCTACATTCCGATTCAGTGTTGCCAATTTAGCGAATTTCCCGCCATTTCTAGCGATTTTGGATCCACGAAAATAGCTAGATTTTGCTTTTTAGCTATTAGCGGGAATCCTAGCGATTCTTGATTTATCTAGCGGGAATCCTAGAGTTTTGGTCAAAAGAAATAGCTATTTCAGCTTTTTATCACTATTTTAGTAATTTAAAGTTTAAAATTGAGTTTTTTCAGTTTTTTGTTTTCTGAACGTGGACAAACGTGAATTATTCAATTTTTTTGGCTTCTGGTTAGTGTTGACTGTTTGCTTATGTTATGCTCATACTAGCAAGAGAGTGTGTTCTTGATCGCAAAATTGACAAGTATGTTACAATCTTGGATTGAACTGATAACATTACCGAACAAAAAAATTCTTTCGAAGGACGTATACTCGACATCGATCACCGAAATCAAGAAAACATTGCGACCTAAACCATATTTGGGTTACCAGTTTGAAAAAAGTTTGGAAAATGTTGCCGAAAATGAACAAGAGGATGTAAGAGTACGATGTATTAACTTTCTTCTCCAATTAATTGAAGAATTTCAAAACCGTCTCCCAGAAAACATACGAATTTTGAAAGAGATTCAGATATTTTCTGCTGATTGTGCACTGAATCAAGTAAAGCCCAGCATCATTCCTCTTCTAAAAAATTTTGGTATTGATGACTTGAAAAGTACTCTCATTGAAAAACAATGGATGAATTTGCACCAAATCAGGTGGGAGTGGAATTCGAAAGATTCGTTGGTCGATTTGTGGACGAAAATTTATTTCTATGAAGACATAGGTGATAATAAAAGATTTGGAGAGCTAGCGGAATTTGTTTTATCGATTCTAATTTTACCTCACAGCAACAGTGAGGTAGAGCGGTTATTTAGTGTGATGAACAATGTCAAAACCAAAGCACGCAACCGCATGAGCACCGAATTGCTTACCTCAATTCTTCAAATACGATTTGGTTTAAAGAAAGACGATTCCTGCTGTCATAACTATGCGCACCGCTTTCCACACAATGTTCTCAGTTCGGTTCTTTCAGTTAAGAAGTATTCCTTCCATAAATCTGCAGAGTCTGGTAAAGCCAAAAAATCAAGTACTAACCACGAAGCAGAACCAAATGCAAATGACACACCAATACCAGATTACGATATTGAAAATGACTTATTTCAGGATAATTTATTTTTTTGTTAATATATATATATTATATAATTTTTAAGAAGAAGAAGAAGTAAGAATTTAGAGTTGTTTTTTTTTTAAAATTAAATAGTATTTGAATTTTTGCGTTTTTTTTTTCAAATTGATTGTACACCACATTTCAAAGCAGAAAAAAGCAGCGGGAATCCTAGCGGTTTCACTTACGAGAAACAGCGGGTTTTGGCTTTTTTCAGAAGCAATCTGGCGGTAAATCGTAATTTCCAGTTGGCAACACTGTTCCGATTTCCCGTTCCGAGGAATTAATGTTGATTTTTCATCGTAGAATTCGATTTTTTGGTCATTTTACCCTTCACGCCCCCATTGGAGGAGGTGAGGCAATTACAAATTTCAGCAGATGAAAAAAAATTGTGTTAAGCATTGAAATATATAAGAAGCAAAATTCCAAAACGGACTCTGTCCACTTTTGCAAATTATACAGGAGAAGCAAAAAACGTGGTACACATGTGATTACATTACAATGGCAGCGGTGAATTCAATTGACTTTTTACATGAGATTCACACTATATTATATTTGCCTTTGGTAGGTTAGAAGTGTAGGAAAGAAGTTTACATAATTCTTCACCAGGTGGCGCCATAAAACGTATTTTGAAAAAAAAATGGAATAAGGCTATTTTGGAATTTTGCTTTTCATAACTTATGTTTTTTGATGCGCTATGGCATTGTTCTTCAAATTTACCCCAATGAGGGGGGGATTCGAAATTCCAAAAAATGTGAAAAAATGTAGTATGGTGTCAAAACACAGGTTTTCTAGTGTGCTAAATCCAAATCTGGCAATATTTTTTAGATTCGCCCAAAAGGGGAAAAGGGAAGGTTCAAAATTTCAAAAAATTCCAAAAAATTGTTAACTACTCAGCTGAGCGTTGGTTCCTGAGATCATTAAGGGTAACCACATCTAAAACCAAAACCAATAGAGTGCTACACACACAAAAAAATTAATAGACTATTAAAAAAGATATTTTTGAATAAAATTTATGTTTTTTGACGCAGTGAAATTGAATCCTGCAGTATTTTTTAAATCCGGCTAAATGCGGGAGGGGGGGGTGGAGATTCAAATCGTCTCCAAAAATGATAAAAAATCAAGTGGGGTATTGAAATATACGTTTTTCAGGGCGCTGAAACTAAATCTGTCAATATTTTTTAGATACACTTCAAAGGGAGGGTGGAGGGTAGAGGGTAAGTTCAAAATTCCAAAAAACTGAGCGAAATACGAAAAAATTAAATAGACTACTAAAAAACATATTTTGTTACAATGTGTATTTTATGATGCGATAAAACCAAATCTAGCAGTATTTTTCGGATTTGGCACCGGGGGGGGGGGGAGCTGGAGGTCCCCTCCTCAAATAATGAGAAAATATCAAGTGAGATAGCTAAATATGTTTTTCAGTGCTCTAAAGCCGAATCTGACAATATTTTTCAGGTACATTCCAAAGGAGGAGGAGGGGTTCAAAATTTCAGGAAAACGTTTAGTAAGTCTCACAATGTCGTATTTTCTACCTACAAGTATCTATAAAAAAATACGCAAGTGTAGAATGGCGCGTTTCGGCGTCTCATAATTCATAGTCGAATTTGAAGACGTGAGGAAAACTGCGGAACGTGGGCGTTGATGAACGAGCGCGTATCAGTTTTTATTTCTACTTTTAAAAATTAATCTTCTTCCACGAACCAACGCACCGAGGATAATTTGTAGAAATGGCGTATGTTTCTTTTCTCCGATGAAATTTCACGCAATCCGAATGTGGTTTCTTCGAAGGTCAATGCAATGCGAATATCGTCGTATTCGTCACGCAACTCGAAGAGCGTACTCGCGTATGAGTCATTATTTGGCGCGAAACTGAACTTACGGCCCCTACGAGTGGCTAAGCTATAGCTACAGGTGTACTTGCTGTAGTCGCTTTCGAATTGGTAACTCGAATAAAAACATTCCCTTGAGAGCGATCCAAATTGGCAGACGAGTCGGCCGCGGTCGTGGCCGTGCCGAAACTTCGCGTAAAAGTATTTTTATCGGTAAAAAAGATTCTTCGCGCCGATACGGGCTTTTTTTTCGCTTCAAAATTACGCAAAAATATATTTCGATCAGCTTCGCGAACGCGCCAAGTGTAAACTACTTGGCTGATGATAAAAGCGCGTCAGATGCGATACACGCAATTCAGTCCTGCTCTCGCGCACATTCAGAAAATCATACGTAGCCATAATCAGATTAAGTACAAATAGTTACAGCACGAGTACGTTGACTCGTGCCAAATATTCTGGTCACACTTGCCGCTGCGATTCCGAATGCCATTTTGAAACTGCAACCACGCGACATGGACGTAACATCGACACATAAAACTGACCCAACCCTGCTAACTGCGGTAAAAATCATTACAACAATATGCGGTTTTCTCAAAAAAAAAAAAAAAAAAAAAAAAAAAAAAAAAAAAAAAAACGCAAAAAACTCTCAAAAATTGCATTTAACACGCCATAGCAACCGATTGTGCCAATGTCTAGTGAAAAAAATCATATTTCTAGTACCTTTGAACACTCCTCTTTCGAACCCCGCCATCACTTTTTTGCCATCGACTCATTCAAAAATAACCGTTTTTTGAGGTCCCACCCCCCATCGTGCGATTTGAAAATTTCAAAACTAACATTTTTGTGAATACTACTACATCACTGACAATTAGCTAGTTGTTTTTTTTGCCACCTAAAAATCACACTAAATGAACACTACTATTCTACTTTGGCGTCTATACTAACTGTCCATCCTTTAAGTCAGTACAGGTGAACTGAAGTTTGGAATGTAATGCAAAATACGTAGGTCTAGGTACTCGTATCGAATACAATCGAAAGGAAATTTATGCGAATATTTGCAGAGCACACGAAGAAAAGAAATGATAAAGCGGAACCTTGAAAAAGTGCAAGTGCAACGCGTTGTTAATGACACGATCAAGTGAAAATGGACGCAAACGCAATGCTCGCCTTATTCGCGGTCGCATCCGCCAAACGGTTAATGGCAAAATATTTCAAACGAAACGCCTCCGTTTCATTATCGTACGAATAATACAAAATGTAGTTTATCATACGCGTAGTATGTAGTACGATGATACGATCGAATATTCGTATAATAGCGAATTCGCCATACGCAAGTTTCCTTATTAAGCAATGAACCATCGTATAGACGAGCATGGTGGAACTCGTATTGGCCGTACGGTGAAACACTCGCGTCAACTTAATTACAGACACCATATGTTATCGCCGCACTGTTCTTTCGTCTTTCAAATTAACGCGCTCGTTCAAATTAAAATCCTTCGCTTTGTCCTTCGTTCGTTGATTTACGTACGAGATTAATCTTCTTGATAATCGGCGCAAACACGCTACTCGTCAATCGTGGATATTCGACAGAGCTCTTTTTTCACTAAGTGCGTAGAAAGTAGCACCTATACACGGTTGTTCACACACCCTCGACATATCTTCTACGGCCATTGTCATCAGGTCTGTTCGGGCAATCTCCACGACTCCATATTTTGCTATTGTGGAAGTTTGAAACTCCTCAAAATCTTTCGTCTGATCTTTTGCAGCCTCCATACTTCACACTTCCACAAGAAAAAAGTTTGTTTAGTTGTAGACGTTTGATAGAAATGTTTCAATTAGTCATCAGATATACATTTATTGGTAAGAAGAGAGAAATTTGTGTATTTCGCATAAATTCTTCGATTTTAATTCGTAATCATAAAAAAATGATTTGGCAATTTAGCAATGTATAAAAAAGAAGTTGAAACAACAAAATAAGTATCGAAAAAGTTAATTGGAAGAATTTTTATTGTAAGATTAAATTTCTTCGATAATCATTCAAAATATAGTTCCACAAAAACAAGTGCGGAGAGCTAGTGAAGTAATCTAAAATTGAAAGTTTTTTGATATCAAGGAATCAAAAAAGTGAAAAATTGAAAAATATAGCAAATATGCGGTAAAAATGAAAAAAATTCGAAAATATAAGGAAATCTATAAAATATGTGCTTAAAATGGTCAAAATATGTAAAAGTATGGTTTTATAGGCAAAATATGAAAAAATAAATCGGGCTCATTCGCTTTGAAATGCTGTAAAATGGAAAACTACCTGGAATACATCGATTCAACTTCAACACAGAAAAATATATCATTTCATAGAAATCCACTCCCTACTTATTGCCCCACTACTGTCGGTTTTGTACCCAAGGGCGGAGCGGGCGGTTGTTATTTAATGTTTATTGGTCTAAAACCTGTTGAGGATGTCCTCCCCCTCTTTTCATCGAGTTCACCTTCTGTCAGTAACCTAGCCTCTTTGATTTGGTATGAATTTACTCCCGTTATGAGTTAGATGTCTCTTCAAGTGTACACCCTTACAATGTGTGAAAGGCAAGGCGAGTAAATTACGGCAGATTATATCTCATGTGGTATATTCAATTGTCTATACAGAACATATGGACATTCGATCTGATGTAGAAATCAAAAGCAAGTTCGCTCAACAGATCCGGCTCATGTTGGTTGGTACTGGTACTTGGTACACTTTACAATCGAATAAAAACGGCGTGCAACGGGGCACCGACGCAATTCAATGATCCACCAACTTACCTTTCAATGCGATCATATTGATAAAACAGCGAATCGCGAATCCGTATCGAGCACCAAACTAGTCACCGCATACACACACTACACACTGCACACTACAAAATACTCGGTGCAACAAATTATTTGTACTTGCGATATGTGAGATTATGCACACACGCACCATACACGCGCTCATTACAAAGAAACGGCCAACTGAGCAGATATACTTGTACCTGACTCGTACACCTTAGCGAGGATTTCATGACGCCTACAAACATCCTACAAACGCCTAAACAAATCGTTCCCAAATAGAAGGAAAAAAAAAGAAAAAAAACGATACACGCAACCACCAACCAGTCAGATGCGCGAAATGCGAATACCACATTGCTCGTACACACACATAAACAAGTTCGAGGTCGCATTTGATGACGTGAAACTATTTGAACTATGTATGTACCGTATGAAATATTTCAATTTTGTCTTCGACGATTGAGCGTTTCTCTTGGGAAATTTCGTTCGCTTGCTGACGCCACAAATCATCATCGTAGTCGCAACTTCTCACAGAAGATAGCGTGCATCATTTTATCCATCCTACATTATTCGGTTTTTAGCACATTTAGTGGTGTCTTTAGGTGTCTTCATGGGTCTTGCAAGGTAAGTTGGCCAGTTAGTTGGTGGTCGTCAACTCTGATCATTTTCTTCTTCTTGGATGTTTTTCCTCGTATCTTTCCCTGTACCGCTAGCATCAAAGTACCATTTTATCGAACTCTGTGCTATATGCTTCAGATTACTATTTTTTATATCTTCCATTATGGCTCGTCATTCTTCTCCGATTCCTGTCAAGACCATTCTGTTGGTAACATAGTCCCTCCATGAGATTCTCAGCAGTCTTCGATAACACCGCATCTCAAAGGTCACAAGTTTCTTCTCACATTCTATGTTTATGGTCCATGTTTCACAAGAGTATTTGAGAACCGTCCATACATAGCATCGCATTATCCTTTATCGGAGGTCCAAGTTCATCGCTCGATTTCCAAGCACTCTTCGAAGGTTGTTGAAAGCAGTCTTTGCCATGCCAATATGTGTTTTCATTTTATTGATCTCTTTCATCGTCGTTTATCAGCGCTCCCAGGTATCTGAATTTATTTTCAAATTTGATCTATCGCAAGCCTATCCTGATTGCGAAGTTGTATAATAATGACTGGCACGGCCGGTTATGTCTTATGGAAATAAAAAATTACATTATATAGTTCACCGGCATGACACCATCAGCGCCACTACTTTTACAAATAAAATA
>QBDW01005656.1:0-14052 GCA_003261595.1 Maconellicoccus hirsutus | reverse complement strand
AACGTTGGTTTACTCAATTTTAAAACTCACACGGAAACACCAGTCGATTATGAAAACCTCATTAGGAACGCACGTCGGAAACCATAATTTTCTGTGATCTCTGTTAATCAAGATCACATCGAAGATTGGATATCATTCCTGAATAAGAGCAATTATGTTAAGAAGTGTCCGTTAAAAACTCAAGAAGTGAAAGAAATCTGGGTATCTCGCGAAAAGCCCCGATTCATCACATATCGATCCTCGTACAATGGTACAATGCTATCAGAGCCTAAGGAAAAGGGCAAACCAAAGGAACATAAGCAACTGAAATCGGAACAAGCCTCAAAAAAAATATTAAATCGAAGCAGAAAACGAAAAACGAAGTCGATCTTGCAGAAGCGCTAAGCAACTTGACAACTGAATTTCGGCTGCCCATTCACGCTTATGAAAGTATGTACTTCGATAACATCCAATAATGAGTTTTTATTGTAGATTATTAATATCAGATTATTGATTTCATTTGTTTTTCAGAATTGATACCAAATTCACTTGAGAAATACAATGATATTCAAAGTTTGGCAAGATTTTGTTCAAAAAAAGCGCAGGATTTCTATAAAAACTTATGCCATCAAACGTTAAAAAAAATAAATAATTCTTTTGAGTAAAATCGATTTTTTTTCTAAGTAAAATGTTCTTTGTATTTTTTCATTGAATTAGTGTCAAACGTTCTTGCATATTTTGACCTTACTTTGAAAACATACTTACAACTATGATTTTCAATACTTTTTGATAAGCTCGTAATAATGTTGCTCAAAAAAAGTTTTTAAAAATTTTTTTCATTCACATGCCATGAAAAATGGTTTGAGAAATTTCAACAGGGTTTCAAACTTCAAAATTCATTTATCTCAAAATGTTGAGAAACTGACTTAACTGGCTCTTTCCCTGGATTTGTCTTTGGCGTTTTACTCGGTTCCATTTCAACAAAGAAGGTTCAAAATCAAGTAATAGGGTTCTTTTGACAAGTCTACCTGGTGACCAGAGTGGGGATGACCTTGGATCAAAATTCGAACAAGTCACTTTTTTCAAGGAGGTGGAGGGGAGGGATGAAAAAAGCAAAAACGTCTAAAACATAAACCAATCGATAGAGCATCAAAATATGTGTACAACAAACCTAAAAATCATAGTCCTACGCTCCCCTCCCCCTCGCCTGTGGAGGGAGCAAAAATGAAAAAATCGACATAACGAAGTAAAAGTTGGTAAATGGTGGTTTTTAGACCTGTAGAGCTCAAATTTGCGGTCCATTTTGACCTAACGCTCCCCTCTCCCTCCCCAGTGTAGGGAGGCAAAAATGAAAAAATCATTTAGGAGGGGAGGACCCTCATTATTTGACTTTGAAAAATTTTGTGTCATTGCCCAATTGACAACCTAGCTGGCAAATGTTCCTAGCAAAAAACTAGTATGATTTTGAGACTGTTAGTTCTGGCATTTTTGCTAGCATAATGTGCTAGCAAGTTGCTGGGAAAAGTGTTACATTTTTGTTAGTGCCTTCCAGCAAATTGCTAGATGAAATGCGCCTTTTTTGCTCCCAATACCAAGAAATCATGACATAAATGAATAAAAATTTTTTTTGAAATTATATTTTATATTTACGTATGAAGAAAAAAAAACAATATAATACATTTGAGGCTAAACTTTATTGTGAAAACGACTGTAATTTTGAGAAAAATTAACATTCAATTAAATTCTACAGTAGCTAATAAGTATCCGGTTGTTATCATGGGGAGTACATGATTTTACTTACTAATTATAAAAGTATACACTTTCGTACGCGTTATATTTTTTTTATTATATAAACCGTTGGAGTTGTACAATAAAGCTACATTTGGATCAAAAATTTGGGGTAAAATACTTTTAATTTTTTCTTCCGCGGTTGAACCAAAACTTTTCAATTTCAAAAATTCGTTCTAAATAAAATAGATTTTTTTTAGTTAATTAAGATACATTTTTTAATAAAAGAAATATTCTTACAAATTTGCACCTGTATTCCGAATTGTTTTATTGCTTACGGTACACTATTGATATACTAAATATGTTTTTGTTTAAATAAAAATTTAAAAACATTCAGTCACGTGACGAATAACGGCCAAATATTTTTTTAATTAAAATCAATATTGTAAACAAAAAAACAAACATTATACTAGCATATAACTCGCAAATTTGGCTAGGAAATGATTACGCTGGCAGATAACTGGCAAATAGCTAGGAAAAATTCCAGTCTAGCATATTAGTAGTACTTTTGCTAGTAAATTGCTAGCCAAAAATCATACCACTTTTATGCTAAAGTAGCATAATTTTCGAGAAAATAACTAGCATAAAGATAGCAAGAAGCATAATGCTAGCTTTTGCGAGCAAAAATGCTAGCGGGATTGTCAACTGGGTGCTACACCTCTCACCCAATTGACCTAAAAGGTCGTACTTTGACATGTACATATAATGGGTGTCCGAATAGTGCCTTTTGGAAGTTCAGACCTTTCACCTCCCCCCATCCTTCGTTAGCCTCAGAAAACATGATTTTTGGGTATTTTTTTAGCGGTTTCCAATTTTTTGTCATCACTGCAGCTCTCCCAAATTGACTTAGGAGGTCGTGCTTCGGCAAGTATATGTAGTGGATGCCCAAATAGTGCTTTTTGGGGGCATCGACCTCTCACCTCCCCCCACCTCTTTTCAGCCTCAAAAAACATGATTTTTGGGTATTTTTTTAGCGGTTTCCAATTTTTTGTCATCGCTGCAGCTCTCCCAAATTGACTTAGGAGGTCGTGCTTCGGCATGTACATGTAGTGGATGCCCAAATAGTGCTTTTTGGGGGCATCGACCTTTCACCTCCCCCCACCTCTTTTCAGCCTCAAAAAACATGAATTTTCGAGTCTCTCAGCGGGTTTTAATCTCACCTTATGTAGAACAATTAGAAAAATGCTTCATTGTGATGGTATTGTACTACTACGTGCATGAAAACCCCCACTTAGAAAGCTTCGTAACGCTGCGAAACTTTTTTCAGAGCGTTTTTTAGTTTTGTAAACAGTGGTGACGCGATGTTTGCATATGATGTTTAGCCTGACAACAGAAATTCAGTCGGCATCTCGTCCCATAAATTCATCCAAGACTAGAGTAAGTCTATGTACCTTACTTACTACCGAAAGATGTACGTAGTAAAGTACTACGTACAACCAAGAACAGGCAACCACGAGATTGTATAAAAACAATGAATGGTAACAGACGATTTTAGGAGAGTCAAGGTCGAAGTTTTCGATCTCGTATTTGGTACCCCATACCCTACCTATACTATACCAAACTACAAATTTTATTTGTTTATTTCCTTTTTTTTTCAAAAATCATCTATTTCTCCCATTTTACGAAATTTTCAAAAAATTTTCAACTCCACCAGCAAAATGAAATTAAAATTATGACAAAATAAACGCATTATACACTTAATGCCAATTCATGAAAAATTTCCAGCCATAGCATTTATTAAGAATGAACAATTAGCGTAATTTTCTCAAAAAAAAAAAAACTACTACAAGATGATTCTACGACCCAACACCACGACGACGTTGACGTCGAGTAAAAGTACAAGTACGTCGATTGGTGCGTAGCGCACTGCGTAGCTGACTAGACGCGAACTCGTAGTAGTTGCGTGGTTGCGTCATTCAATTTTAGGGCTTGCGCGACCTTGTACTTGTAGCGGCGTGAAGCGTATCGCACTCCTAGGTGCCCATCCATACAGAGTCACAGAGGTGCGAGAGGTACAAAGCTACAGATCGTACGGATAATACGGATGAGCGTAGTGCACGAGTATTCTTTAGGTGAAAATTTTCCCTGTTTTTCATTCGTGATAAAATGCTCGCTTACAAAATAAAAACGTCGACGACGCTGGATTTAAAATTGCTGGCGGTCAGACAAGTACAGCGGTTAAGGTCGAAAGCACGTTTTTGGTGACTTTTGGTGAGAAGCGTAATTTCGCGTGATTTTTCGATAGAAATACGTGTGGCGGAGTTTAACAGCGTTATAAGTAATTGAAAGGCATTCGATGGGCGTGATGCTGGTTTCGTATGTTCTCAAAGGCACGATTCAACTTACCCAAGCGATTATCCCAGTTGTTCTTGGGCGGGAATTCTTTAAAGGTGACTTTTTTACTCTTAATTGTGCCGTATTTGGGAGGCGTCGGCGGTAAATTAAAATCCGAGCTCATCGAATCGACGTGAAAAAAAAGAAAAAACGAAAACCACACCACGGACGCGAAACGACCCAACGAACTCGCGCCACTACGACGATCGGGCCGACGACGCTACGCGAACAATTCGCACAAGATACGAGCGCGATGAAACAACGTAGTCGTCTAAATCGTAATGATAATTTTGAAATTTTCCAACGCATACGGAAGAGGCGATCGCGACCGATCCTTTACGTACGCCCACACGTAGTCGCGCCGTTCACTTTGATCACGCGCGTACTATGCGGCGCGTCTTCGGCGGATATAGGCGGCCACAGCGCGTCGCGGCGTCCAGCGAAGCTACGAGTAGAAGGTAAAAAGTATGTACGACGTAGCGCGAAACAACGCCACCCACGAAAATGATTTAAAAAATTCCGCCTAAGCGGCGGCGACGCGATGCGACGAAAAAATACATATATAACATAATAATAAAAGGTGCTCTATCCGTCAAACGGAGCGTACTATTAAGAATAGATTTACCTTGGTGGTTACGCCGCGCCGCGCCGCAGCTTCATCTCATCCACCCGCTTCAAAAATTGCCAATTTTTACGCAGTTTTTAATTCGAGCCCGGTTACTACAATTTAACTGGGCGAAGCGACGCTATGTGGCGTGGCGCGGCGCCCTGACACGCCTTCGTCGATTCGTTCGTTCGCCGAAGGAGAAAACCTTTCGCGTGGCTCGAACAGCCCGAAAAAATTCTTCCTCCAGCGAATGGCGATCTTACGTTTGATGCGATCACGATCCGCATTCGCATTCCGCGCTACTCGTAAAATTATCCGCCATCATCGACTCATCCTAACCTACCTCACCTGTAATTAGTCATCGACGACTAACTCGATCCGAGCACGCATTCGCGGTTCCATTCGTTTATTTCACGACCACGACCGCTGAATTTACCTCCGATTTGATGCTGCGAGTGAAAAAATTCAACTTGGATCGCAATCGAGGCGCCGCGCTGCGGGTAATTTTATGTCGTGAATCGGTCTGCGAACTGGTTAATTAGGCGAATACGAGAGTAATTTTGTCTATGTACGCGATCGCGATTGCGTTTATGTATACTAGGCGACGTACGGCGCTCTCGATGACCACGTATTCCAAATGATAGCGAGTCAATTAGCCACGTCTCGTCTCATCCGAGTGTTTTTCAGTAAACACAATTTGTAAACGGGCGATAAATATTATAGTTATTTTTGTAACTCGTCCAACTCGCGTTAAAAAGCGAGCCACGACTCTAACGTGTATTCGAGTACGTAGTACACAGACGTGGTACTTTGTATATGGTATCGAGTCGAGTTGAGCCGAGCCGAGCCAAGCCAAGATTTAGAAATAAGCAAAAATTACAGTATAGTACAGTCATCTGAGGTCAAAAATCAACATTAATTCCCCGGAACGGGAAATCCAGGTTATAGGTGTTATATGACATATAATTTAGTATTCCAGAACTTCCCACCAATCGGTTGATACCTTGCCCCCTTTTTGGGGGGTTTAAAGGGTCCACTATTTGGTTTTTTCGCAATAACTTGGTTAGTTGTGAAAATTTGGAAAATATGTCTCTACAAGAATTGTAGAGAATAAAAAAATACATATTTTGGCACCAAAGTTTTTTTCGTGGACGGTCATGCAGAGGAGCTGGAGCCAGGAGAAAGACGTACTTCTTTCAATTCTAAAAAAACTCAATTGCCTAAAATCGGTTAAATTGAAGGTGGAAAATTTGTCACGTTCTACATTGCTTCAAAATGATGCTCAAAACAAGAAAAAATGACCGCCGTTGACAATTAATCATTTTAGGGGTGGGACCCCCTTCAAAGAAGCTTATATATCGCAGGACCTAACTTTTTTAGGAAAGAAATTACAAAAAAATTCTCCAAGTAAAAGTTGTAGAGCATAAAGCAACAAAAATTTTCATCCCAACAAATTTTCTGCAGGTAGACGCGGCAACGAGATATCTTCCAACGAGTAGGACAAACCACAGAAAATGGCAAAACCTGAAAACCTAATGTAGAACCTTCAAACCCCCAAAATGGGGACAAAATACCAACTATTCGGTGGGAAGTTCTGGAATACTAAATTATATGTCATATAACACCTATAACCTGAATTTCCCGTTCCGGGGAATTAATTTTGGATTTTTTGGACTTCGCCATTTTCCCTGGTTTATTTACTGTCATGTTACTCATCGGAGAATGTCTAGCTGCCACGTCCACCCACAAAAAATTTGTTGGAAAGAAGTACGTTTTTCTCCTGGCTCCAGCTCCTCTGCATGACCTTCCACGAAAAAAACTTTGACGCCAAAATATGTATTTTTTTATTCTCTACAATTTTTGTAGAGACATTTTTTCCAAATTTTCACAACTAAGCAAGTTATTGCGAAAAAACCAAAAAGTGGACCCTTTAAACCCCCAAAAAGGGGGCAAGGTATCAACTGATCGATGGGAAGTTCCGGAATACTAAAGTACATGTTGTATAGCACCTACATTCCGATTCAGTGTTGCCAATTTAGCGAATTTCCCGCCATTTCTAGCGATTTTGGATCCACGAAAATAGCTAGATTTTGCTTTTTAGCTATTAGCGGGAATCCTAGCGATTCTTGATTTATCTAGCGGGAATCCTAGAGTTTTGGTCAAAAGAAATAGCTATTTCAGCTTTTTATCACTATTTTAGTAATTTAAAATTTAAAATTGAGTTTTTTCAGTTTTTTGTTTTCTGAACGTGGACAAACGTGAATTATTCAATTTTTTTGGCTTCTGATTAGTGTTGACTGTTTGCTTATGTTATGCTCATACTAGCAAGAGAGTGTGTTCTTGATCGCAAAATTGACAAGTATGTTACAATCTTGGATTGAACTGATAACATTACCGAACAAAAAAATTCTTTCGAAGGACGTATACTCGACATCGATCACCGAAATCAAGAAAACATTGCGACCTAAACCATATTTGGGTTACCAGTTTGAAAAAAGTTTGGAAAATGTTGCCGAAAATGAACAAGAGGATGTAAGAGTACGATGTATTAACTTTCTTCTCCAATTAATTGAAGAATTTCAAAACCGTCTCCCAGAAAACATACGAATTTTGAAAGAGATTCAGATATTTTCTGCTGATTGTGCACTGAATCAAGTAAAGCCCAACATCATTCCTCTTCTAAAAAATTTTGGTATTGATGACTTGAAAAGTACTGTCATTGAAAAACAATGGATGAATTTGCACCAAATCAGGTGGGAGTGGAATTCGAAAGATTCGTTGGTCGATTTGTGGACGAAAATTTATTTCTATGAAGACATAGGTGATAATAAAAGATTTGGAGAGCTAGCGGAATTTGTTTTATCGATTCTAATTTTACCTCACAGCAACAGTGAGGTAGAGCGGTTATTTAGTGTGATGAACAATGTCAGAACCAAAGCACGCAATCGCATGAGCACCAAATTGCTTACCTCAATTCTTCAAATACGATTTGGTTTAAAGAAAGACGATTCCTGCTGTCATAACTATGCGCACCGCTTTCCACACAATGTTCTCAGTTCGGTTCTTTCAGTTAAGAAGTATTCCTTCCATAAATCTGCAGAGTCTGGTAAAGCCAAAAAATCAAGTACTAACCACGAAGCAGAACCAAATGCAAATGACACACCAATACCAGATTACGATATTGAAAATGACTTATTTCAGGATAATTTATTTTTTTGTTAATATATATATATTATATAATTTTTAAGAAGAAGAAGAAGTAAGAATTTAGAGTTGTTTTTTTTTTAAAATTAAATAGTATTTGAATTTTTGCGTTTTTTTTTTCAAATTGATTGTACACCACATTTCAAAGCAGAAAAAAGCAGCGGGAATCCTAGCGGTTTCACTTACGAGAAACAGCGGGTTTTGGCTTTTTTCAGAAGCAATCTGGCGGTAAATCGTAATTTCCAGTTGGCAACACTGTTCCGATTTCCCGTTCCGAGGAATTAATGTTGATTTTTCATCGTAGAATTCGATTTTTTGGTCATTTTACCCTTCACGCCCCCATTGGAGGAGGTGAGGCAATTACAAATTTCAGCAGATGAAAAAAAATTGTGTTAAGCATTGAAATATATAAGAAGCAAAATTCCAAAACGGACTCTGTCCACTTTTGCAAATTATACAGGAGAAGCAAAAAACGTGGTACACATGTGATTACATTACAATGGCAGCGGTGAATTCAATTGACTTTTTACATGAGATTCACACTATATTATATTTGCCTTTGGTAGGTTAGAAGTGTAGGAAAGAAGTTTACATAATTCTTCACCAGGTGGCGCCATAAAACGTATTTTGAAAAAAAAATGGAATAAGGCTATTTTGGAATTTTGCTTTTCATAACTTATGTTTTTTGATGCGCTATGGCATTGTTCTTCAAATTTACCCCAATGAGGGGGGGATTCGAAATTCCAAAAAATGTGAAAAAATGTAGTATGGTGTCAAAACACAGGTTTTCTAGTGTGCTAAATCCAAATCTGGCAATATTTTTTAGATTCGCCCAAAAGGGGAAAAGGGAAGGTTCAAAATTTCAAAAAATTCCAAAAAATTGTTAACTACTCAGCTGAGCGTTGGTTCCTGAGATCATTAAGGGTAACCACATCTAAAACCAAAACCAATAGAGTGCTACACACACAAAAAAATTAATAGACTATTAAAAAAGATATTTTTGAATAAAATTTATGTTTTTTGACGCAGTGAAATTGAATCCTGCAGTATTTTTTAAATCCGGCTAAATGCGGGAGGGGGGGGTGGAGATTCAAATCGTCTCCAAAAATGATAAAAAATCAAGTGGGGTATTGAAATATACGTTTTTCAGGGCGCTGAAACTAAATCTGTCAATATTTTTTAGATACACTTCAAAGGGAGGGTGGAGGGTAGAGGGTAAGTTCAAAATTCCAAAAAACTGAGCGAAATACGAAAAAATTAAATAGACTACTAAAAAACATATTTTGTTACAATGTGTATTTTATGATGCGATAAAACCAAATCTAGCAGTATTTTTCGGATTTGGCACCGGGGGGGGGGGGAGCTGGAGGTCCCCTCCTCAAATAATGAGAAAATATCAAGTGAGATAGCTAAATATGTTTTTCAGTGCTCTAAAGCCGAATCTGACAATATTTTTCAGGTACATTCCAAAGGAGGAGGAGGGGTTCAAAATTTCAGGAAAACGTTTAGTAAGTCTCACAATGTCGTATTTTCTACCTACAAGTATCTATAAAAAAATACGCAAGTGTAGAATGGCGCGTTTCGGCGTCTCATAATTCATAGTCGAATTTGAAGACGTGAGGAAAACTGCGGAACGTGGGCGTTGATGAACGAGCGCGTATCAGTTTTTATTTCTACTTTTAAAAATTAATCTTCTTCCACGAACCAACGCACCGAGGATAATTTGTAGAAATGGCGTATGTTTCTTTTCTCCGATGAAATTTCACGCAATCCGAATGTGGTTTCTTCGAAGGTCAATGCAATGCGAATATCGTCGTATTCGTCACGCAACTCGAAGAGCGTACTCGCGTATGAGTCATTATTTGGCGCGAAACTGAACTTACGGCCCCTACGAGTGGCTAAGCTATAGCTACAGGTGTACTTGCTGTAGTCGCTTTCGAATTGGTAACTCGAATAAAAACATTCCCTTGAGAGCGATCCAAATTGGCAGACGAGTCGGCCGCGGTCGTGGCCGTGCCGAAACTTCGCGTAAAAGTATTTTTATCGGTAAAAAAGATTCTTCGCGCCGATACGGGCTTTTTTTTCGCTTCAAAATTACGCAAAAATATATTTCGATCAGCTTCGCGAACGCGCCAAGTGTAAACTACTTGGCTGATGATAAAAGCGCGTCAGATGCGATACACGCAATTCAGTCCTGCTCTCGCGCACATTCAGAAAATCATACGTAGCCATAATCAGATTAAGTACAAATAGTTACAGCACGAGTACGTTGACTCGTGCCAAATATTCTGGTCACACTTGCCGCTGCGATTCCGAATGCCATTTTGAAACTGCAACCACGCGACATGGACGTAACATCGACACATAAAACTGACCCAACCCTGCTAACTGCGGTAAAAATCATTACAACAATATGCGGTTTTCTCAAAAAAAAAAAAAAAAAAAAAAAAAAAAAAAAAAAAAAAAACGCAAAAAACTCTCAAAAATTGCATTTAACACGCCATAGCAACCGATTGTGCCAATGTCTAGTGAAAAAAATCACATTTCTAGTACCTTTGAACACTCCTCTTTCGAACCCCGCCATCACTTTTTTGCCATCGACTCATTCAAAAATAACCGTTTTTTGAGGTCCCACCCCCCATCGTGCGATTTGAAAATTTCAAAACTAACATTTTTGTGAATACTACTACATCACTGACAATTAGCTAGTTGTTTTTTTTGCCACCTAAAAATCACACTAAATGAACACTACTATTCTACTTTGGCGTCTATACTAACTGTCCATCCTTTAAGTCAGTACAGGTGAACTGAAGTTTGGAATGTAATGCAAAATACGTAGGTCTAGGTACTCGTATCGAATACAATCGAAAGGAAATTTATGCGAATATTTGCAGAGCACACGAAGAAAAGAAATGATAAAGCGGAACCTTGAAAAAGTGCAAGTGCAACGCGTTGTTAATGACACGATCAAGTGAAAATGGACGCAAACGCAATGCTCGCCTTATTCGCGGTCGCATCCGCCAAACGGTTAATGGCAAAATATTTCAAACGAAACGCCTCCGTTTCATTATCGTACGAATAATACAAAATGTAGTTTATCATACGCGTAGTATGTAGTACGATGATACGATCGAATATTCGTATAATAGCGAATTCGCCATACGCAAGTTTCCTTATTAAGCAATGAACCATCGTATAGACGAGCATGGTGGAACTCGTATTGGCCGTACGGTGAAACACTCGCGTCAACTTAATTACAGACACCATATGTTATCGCCGCACTGTTCTTTCGTCTTTCAAATTAACGCGCTCGTTCAAATTAAAATCCTTCGCTTTGTCCTTCGTTCGTTGATTTACGTACGAGATTAATCTTCTTGATAATCGGCGCAAACACGCTACTCGTCAATCGTGGATATTCGACAGAGCTCTTTTTTCACTAAGTGCGTAGAAAGTAGCACCTATACACGGTTGTTCACACACCCTCGACATATCTTCTACGGCCATTGTCATCAGGTCTGTTCGGGCAATCTCCACGACTCCATATTTTGCTATTGTGGAAGTTTGAAACTCCTCAAAATCTTTCGTCTGATCTTTTGCAGCCTCCATACTTCACACTTCCACAAGAAAAAAGTTTGTTTAGTTGTAGACGTTTGATAGAAATGTTTCAATTAGTCATCAGATATACATTTATTGGTAAGAAGAGAGAAATTTGTGTATTTCGCATAAATTCTTCGATTTTAATTCGTAATCATAAAAAAATGATTTGGCAATTTAGCAATGTATAAAAAAGAAGTTGAAACAACAAAATAAGTATCGAAAAAGTTAATTGGAAGAATTTTTATTGTAAGATTAAATTTCTTCGATAATCATTCAAAATATTAGTTCCACAAAAACAAGTGCGGAGAGCTAGTGAAGTCATCTACAATTGAAAATTTTTTGATATCAAGGAATCAAAAATGTTGAAAATTGAAAAATATCGCAAATATGCGGTAAAAATGAAAAAAATTCGAAAATATAAGGAAATTATAAAATATGTGCTTAAAATGGTCAAAATATGTAAAAGTATGTTTTTATAGGCAAAATATGAAAAAATAAATGGGCTCATTCGCTTTGAAATGCTGTAAAATGGAAAACTACCTGGAATACATCGATTCAACTTCAACACAGAAAAATATATCATTTCATAGAAATCCACTCCCTACTTATTGCCCCACTACTGTCGGTTTTGTACCCAAGGGCGGAGCGGGCGGTTGTTATTTAATGTTTATTGGTCTAAAACCTGTTGAGGATGTCCTCCCCCTCTTTTCATCGAGTTCACCTTCTGTCAGTAACCTAGCCTCTTTGATTTGGTATGAATTTACTCCCGTTATGAGTTAGATGTCTCTTCAAGTGTACACCCTTACAATGTGTGAAAGGCAAGGCGAGTAAATTACGGCAGATTATATCTCATGTGGTATATTCAATTGTCTATACAGAACATATGGACATTCGATCTGATGTAGAAATCAAAAGCAAGTTCGCTCAACAGATCCGGCTCATGTTGGTTGGTACTGGTACTTGGTACACTTTACAATCGAATAAAAACGGCGTGCAACGGGGCACCGACGCAATTCAATGATCCACCAACTTACCTTTCAATGCGATCATATTGATAAAACAGCGAATCGCGAATCCGTATCGAGCACCAAACTAGTCACCGCATACACACACTACACACTGCACACTACAAAATACTCGGTGCAACAAATTATTTGTACTTGCGATATGTGAGATTATGCACACACGCACCATACACGCGCTCATTACAAAGAAACGGCCAACTGAGCAGATATACTTGTACCTGACTCGTACACCTTAGCGAGGATTTCATGACGCCTACAAACATCCTACAAACGCCTAAACAAATCGTTCCCAAATAGAAGGAAAAAAAAAGAAAAAAAACGATACACGCAACCACCAACCAGTCAGATGCGCGAAATGCGAATACCACATTGCTCGTACACACACATAAACAAGTTCGAGGTCGCATTTGATGACGTGAAACTATTTGAACTATGTATGTACCGTATGAAATATTTCAATTTTGTCTTCGACGATTGAGCGTTTCTCTTGGGAAATTTCGTTCGCTTGCTGACGCCACAAATCATCATCGTAGTCGCAACTTCTCACAGAAGATAGCGTGCATCATTTTATCCATCCTACATTATTCGGTTTTTAGCACATTTAGTGGTGTCTTTAGGTGTCTTCATGGGTCTTGCAAGGTAAGTTGGCCAGTTAGTTGGTGGTCGTCAACTCTGATCATTTTCTTCTTCTTGGATGTTTTTCCTCGTATCTTTCCCTGTACCGCTAGCATCAAAGTACCATTTTATCGAACTCTGTGCTATATGCTTCAGATTACTATTTTTTATATCTTCCATTATGGCTCGTCATTCTTCTCCGATTCCTGTCAAGACCATTCTGTTGGTAACATAGTCCCTCCATGAGATTCTCAGCAGTCTTCGATAACACCGCATCTCAAAGGTCACAAGTTTCTTCTCACATTCTATGTTTATGGTCCATGTTTCACAAGAGTATTTGAGAACCGTCCATACATAGCATCGCATTATCCTTTATCGGAGGTCCAAGTTCATCGCTCGATTTCCAAGCACTCTTCGAAGGTTGTTGAAAGCAGTCTTTGCCATGCCAATATGTGTTTTCATTTTATTGATCTCTTTCATCGTCGTTTATCAGCGCTCCCAGGTATCTGAATTTATTTTCAAATTTGATCTATCGCAAGCCTATCCTGATTGCGAAGTTGTATAATAATGACTGGCACGGCCGGTTATGTCTTATGGAAATAAAAAATTACATTATATAGTTCACCGGCATGACACCATCAGCGCCACTACTTTTACAAATAAAATATATGTGGTTGTTAGCTATAGTTTCCGTTTTCTTCATCTTAGAAAATGATATTGTTTTCAGTGTTAAAGAGCAGGGCAGAGCAGAAGGTAAGGACGGGTTACATTTTGGGAAAATAGAAATAAACTAAACAAACGTAAAAAAATAAACAAAACATGCGACAGTGGCGCTAATTGACTGCGGTGTCATGCTGCGAACTAAATGAATTCCACAGATGAAAAAAATCGTTGGCCAAAAAT
>QBDW01005654.1:0-53348 GCA_003261595.1 Maconellicoccus hirsutus | reverse complement strand
TTGCTCTCAAAATTGCATAAAAACTGTTAAAATATTGTTAAAACAGTTTAGAATCAATCAAAAATTGTATAAAATAGCTTAAAAGTGCATAAAGTTGTCAAAATATTGTTAACGTTGTTCAATGTTTGCTTAAAATTTCATAGAAACCGTCATAATGTAGTTAAACTCGATTAAAATTGGTGAATATCTGCTCAAAATTGCACGAAAGTTGTGCCAAACGATTAAATTAATTTGGTTAAAATAGCAAATAACAAATAAAATGACGTTAAAACAGTTTAAAATCGATCAAAATTTGCTTGAAATTGCTTAAAAACTGATTAAATGTTGCAAAAACAGTTTAAAATCGACCTAAATTTGTTAAAAACGCTTAAAACTGCATAAAAATTGTTAAAAATTCGTTAAAACGGTTTAAAATCGATCAAAAGTTGCTTTAAAACCCTTAAAACTGTGTTAAAGTACTACAAAATTGATCTAAATTTGTTAAAAATTCTTACAACTTCATAAAAATTGTTAAAATGTCGTTAAAACAGTTTAAAATCAATCAAAATTTGATTAAATTGCATAAAAACTGTTAAAATGTTGTTAAAATAGTTTAAAATCGATCAAAATTTGCTTGAAATTTCTTAAAAACTGATTAAATGTTGCAAAAACGGTTTAAAATTGATCAAAATTGCGTGAAAACCATTTAAACTTTGTTAAAACAGTTTAAAATCGATCTAAATTTGTTAAAAATGCTTAAAACTGCATAAAAATTGTTAAAAATTCGTTAAAACGGTTTAAAATTGATCAAAATTTGTTTAAAATTGTATAAAAACTGTTAAAATGTTTAAAAAAACCGTTTAGATTTGATCAAAATTGCGTAAAAACCGTTAAAATGTTGCAAAAACATCGATTTTTAACAAATTTTGATCGGTTTTGAAGTATTTTAACGAAGTTTTAAGGGTTTTCACGCAATTTTGATCAATTTTAAACAGTTTTTACAACATTTAATCAGTTTTTAAGCAATTTCAAGCAAATTTTGATCGATTTTAAACTGTTTTAACGACATTTTAACAATTTTTATACAGTTTTAAGAATTTTTAACAAATTTAGATCGATTTTAAACTGTTTTAACAAAGTTTTAATGGTTTTCACGCAATTTTGATCAATTTTAAACCGTTTTGGCAACATTTAATCAGTTTTTAAGCAATTTCAAGCAAATTTTGATCGATTTTAAACTGTTTTAACGACATTTTAACAATTTTTATACAGTTTTAAGAATTTTTAACAAATTTAGATCGATTTTAAACTGTTTTAACAAAGTTTTAATGGTTTTCACGCAATTTTGATCAATTTTAAACCGTTTTGGCAACATTTAATCAGTTTTTAAGCAATTTCAAGCAAATTTTGATCGATTTTAAACTGTTTTAACGACATTTTAACAATTTTTATACAGTTTTAAGAATTTTTAACAAATTTAGATCGATTTTAAACTGTTTTAACAAAGTTTTAATGGTTTTCACGCAATTTTGATCAATTTTAAACCGTTTTTGCAACATTTAATCAGTTTTTAAGCAATTTTAAGCAAATTTTGATCGATTTTAAACTGTTTTGACGACATTTTAACAATTTTTATGCAGTTTTAAGAATTTTTAACAAATTTAGATCGATTTTGAAGTATTTTAACACAGTTTTAAAGGTTTTAAGGCAACTTTTGATCGATTTTAAACAGTTTTTACATTATTTAATCAGTTTTTAAGCAATTTCAAGCAAATTTTGATCGATTTTAAACTATTTTAACAACATTTTAACAGTTTTTATGCAATTTAAATCATTTTTAACAAATTTAGGTCGATTTTGAACTGTTTTAACAAAGTTTTAATGGTTTTCACGCAATTTTCATCAATTTTAAACCGTTTTTTCAACATTTAATCAGTTTTTAAGCAATTTCATGCAAATTTTGATCGATTTCAAACAGTTTTTACAACATTTAATCGGTTTTTAAGCAATTTCAAGCAAATTTTGATCGATTTTGAACTGTTTTAACGACATTTTAATAGTTTCTACGTAATTTTGTTAAATTTTAAACTGTTTTAACGCCATTTTATTTGTTACTTGCTGTTTTAACCGAATTAATTTAATCGTTTGGCACAACTTTCGTGCAATTTTGAGGAGATATTCACCAATTTTAATCGAATTTAACTAAATTATGACGGTTTCTATGAAATTTTAAGCAAACATTGAACAATGTTAACAATATTTTGACAACTTCATGCACTTTTAAGCTATTTTATACAAATTTTGATTGATTCTAAACTGTTTTAACAATATTTTAACAGTTTTTATGCAATTTTGAGAGCAATTTTAACAACATTTTGGCAATTTTGTGGAATTTTTGAGGGAATTTAAACAAATTTTGATCAATTTTCAACTATTTTATCAACGTTTTTACAATTTTATTGCTATTCTGGACAAATGTTGAATAACTAACATCATTTTGGCAATTTTTGTGCAATTTTAGGAAAATTTTTCATTGATTTGACGAAGGTTCTGATCAATATATTTTTTTTTAACCAATAATATAACTGCAACAAAAAAATTGTTCAAAAATAAAATTTTTCTCAAGGAAGCCCATATTTTATTTGAAATTATTCTTCCAAAAATAACTGAAGGAGGTAAATGAGTGTAATTTTGAAAGGTGGTTTTTTACACAAAGTGCGTAATTAAGATGATCGATGAAAAAAACTCATCAGTGCAATTTTTAAACACACCAATTTCAATTCACATCAAATCACAACTACGTAAAAGTGTTCAAAGTTACCCCATATTTGTAAAATCACCCAAAATAAAAAATGCAATACTTTTTCGAAAAGTTGTTCTATCTGTGATATTAAATTACACCTAATAAACGAGAATTTAACATAACAGGGCGAATTTTTCATCTCGTTGAAAAAAACCAAACCACACATAAAAAGTTTATTACATCTGAAAAAATACATAGGTAACGAAAAAGCAAATGCACGTGTTAAATCTTCGTTTGTATATTTTACACCATTCGGCACCGAACAATTTCTGAAACAAGAAAATACCACTTAGTTAAAAAAGAAAAGTCTTAAGAGTAAAAAAAATAGACGCGCAGGCTCGACAATTTCCAATTTTTTCTCTCCCAGAAGTGAAAATTTTACTACCTCATAATGCGACAAAATTACGTCAAAATGGGATTTTCCTGTTTCAGAAATGTGTCACGAAACGTATAAAATATCCGGAGAAGAAAAATCACGAGAAAGCCAACTACACAAAGTTTAATTTAGCGACGCGAGCGAATAAAATTGCGTATACTACGAGTGCATAAGAAATAACCTTGAACTTTAACGTATTTCCGCAGCTTTTACAATTCGATGCGCTTCGTTTGTCTGTGTACGTTTTTGTGTGAAGATTTTCCTTATTTTTTTTTTTTTTTGACCAAACTATGTATTTTGAAATGGTTAATGCGCATTCTACATAGCTCATTATATATCTTATATCACTAATGTACTTCGAAATAATAAATGAAATTGTCATATTGTTTTGTTAAAAGTCGAGTAAGGCGATGTGAATGAACTTAGCTAAGTATACTTACCAAACCCATGTAAAAATATTCACTCGGAGAATAAACACATTTCCACGCTTCGAAGCCACAACGAAGTCTAAAAAAAAATTTTTAAATGTCAGATTTCAGCACGACGAAAAACATCGAATGTAGTGTTTCCTTCGCGTATACTTCGACGAAGAAAATTTTTTACATAATTTTAAATATCAAGAGGAAAGTTTTAAAACGAAATTTCAAGGCGACCCTTCTTACGAAATTTATTTTCGAATATTTTTATACTGCAAGTTTTACGCACTAAAAACGACATCCTTCTGTCTTGCAGGCTAGACGATTTTCCTGTCGGTAGAGGGGTGAAGGGAGAGGAGAGTTTATAGGAACGTTTGAAACAAACCATAAACCATATTTTTTTCAATTTTAGGTTGTAAAATTTAAAAATCCAACGACTTTTAATACGGAATTATTTTTGCGGCGGTTTCATTTCAATTTTTAATTAAATATTTCACTTTAAAGCTGTGCGAATAAATTTTTTATTTTTTTGAGAACTTGATATACTACTTTTAAAATTTACATTACAACACATTTTACAATTTATTATTTTTTCATTCGAGTAATCAAATTGGAGAAATTATCTCTTGATTGTTTTAGCCTTACGGATTAAAAACGTACAAAATTTGAATAACTAAGCACATGAAATATAACGAATAATTACGAATAAATTTTCAATTCAATAATATTGGTCAGTTTTCCCTAGAACTTTTTCCCAAATATTATTAAAATTTTGGGTAACTTTTTTCCAGCATAATTGAAAATTTGGAAATGAAAAAAATTGAAAAAACAAGATTAAGAAGGCATCGAATAATTCAATCACTAGTAAAAATTAGCGAATAAAGAAATATAAAAAAATACATCTCATCTGCAGTAAAAAATAGTCTAGCCCGGGCGCCTTATTTCACAACGGCAGCAACCCACCACACGCGAAAAATTCCAATCTGCGAGACCTTCCACAAATCAGGCTCCGCAGACACGAATGATCGAAGTACAAAACACCCAAAAAATTCACCTTTTCTAGAATTTCGTTCCAAAAAGCCTTAAAATACGTTTAAAAAGCCGTATGAAAATTTACTTACTTCGGTGAAAACAGCTCCCCCCTCTCATCAGCACCATTCCTCACCTATCCGGCTCCGAAATACGCAACGAAAAACACAAAAACCATCGGTCGGACGCGACAAATTCACAGGATTAAAATTCCCGTCAACGATTCGCCGTTAAGAAATGAACTAACGGTCTCGATCGCAAAACCAACAATACGCCTTACGAGTCATTCTAAAAACTACACACATAGTCAAGACGTAGGCGAAAAGGGGTGGAAATTTAAACGCCGGTACTTAGACGCGACTCGCTTTCACGAAAATTTTCCCTTCGAGGGTCGGCATACTTAAAACGCTCTTCGAATGCCCGAACGTGGATGATCCCGAAGACCGATAATTGAATTTGTAATTTTTTTCAAATGACCTAGTCCAAAAAGGCGACGGGGAATTTTTAAAATTACGCCACGTTTTCACCGAATTAACTACGTGTGCAGTTCGAGTCCAGACAAGGCAAGTAGGTCATGCGAATCGAGATGCGGTAATTTTTCCGACGTTTATAAAGCACCAGATACTTGGAGTTTTTCGATATTTTAGTTCGTTATTTGAAAATAATATTTCGAAATTAAATGTCTCTTTGTATCAGGAATACAGGGTGTTTCGTAAATACATTTACCAGTATTCGATTACATGAAGTATTTCTTGTTCGATTATTATTGCTTACAAGGAATAAAAATATTACCAAATAATTAAGGGTAAAATTAGGGAGCAAGGTTATATCACCGAAAAAAAAAACTTTATAAGCATTCAATAAATCACAGCGAAATTTCCCCTTCGCATATGAAAAAATCAGTACTATTCTCACACAATCAAAACTTTATTTCATCAATTTAAAAAAAAAAATCGAAAAAAATTCAAAAACTCAAATTAAATTAATACGCATGAGTAGATGGTCCAATTTGACCCTTATTAGTAGCAACCTGCTGTCGCATTACTTCCAATTGCAAAACAGTATCACATTCCATTTGAGTACTCACGAGATTATCATGAAAAGCAAATATGTAAGTATTGGTGAATGCGGTACATCCATAGTCCGAGGACACCTTATTGAATTGCATATTATACGAGGTACACAACTCGAGGAAATTCTTAATACAAGGCAAAGTATCCGCAGTACCGCTGCCTCCGGCACCAGATGGTGTCACTCCAGGAGTACTCGGAGAGTTGGAAGCTCCATTATTGCAACTGTTTGGTAGAGCAGAAGGAGGAGATGAACCAGTAGCAGGAGAAGGACTACTGCTAGTTGGAGATGGGTTGTTAGGATCTGGTGGAGGATTAGTAGAGGTAGGTTGTATACTGCTGGGAGAACTAGAAGGATTGGTAGGAGAATTTGGATCATTTTGGCTGGCTGAACGATGAACCTGAAAGTAACATCTTGGATCAATATGTAAATTGATTTTTTCCCGAACAAGTTCTTACCAGGCTGATGAAAATAACGTAAAATAATATTTTGAACATTTTGTAATTCGTGATTTCGAACACAAACGATATTTAGCCCGAAAGATTTCACCGAAACTAAAATTTAATATGATTTTTAACTGCGTAATGTGTTTTGATAGTTTTATTACGATTTTCGTACCATCGAATACACATTATTCATATTCGTAATAAATATAAATTATTCGACGCGTAAATATTTGCCTCGTATCGAAGCTACGATTAAACGACGTCAATAAAACGTGTTTTGAAAAACGTCGTAGGCATTTTTACTCGTAATTCGACTAAACGCTAGAATAATTATTATCGTAGTTTTTTTCGTTGCCTTTGAAATTACATCGTATCGAGATGTTTATCGATCAAGCATCCGTATATTCGAGTATCACTAAATTACGTTTTCTTTTCTACCTCTTCATAGCGAACAATATCGACAAAATATTTAATTATTATTGATGCAATATTTATTAATGAAACGAAACGACGAAAGGTTACATTGTGAGTAAATAAATCTCAGATAAGTTGAAATTCTCCCATAAATACACGCGCGTGCGCGATTAACCGATGAAACTTCAGACTCAATGAGATAATCTTTTTTCATTTCTTTTTTTTTAGAATTATTGTGTAACGGAGATGGAAAAATATGCGATTAAATTGAAATTACATTGACCGGTTGACCACGAAAAAAAATTGCAGATTAGAGTGAAAAGGCTCGTCTTGGCGTCACAACTCGAGATCGTGAAAATAATCGCGTCATGTTGCGCAATAAAAAAAGCAACGGCTCGGTCCCTTGTGGCAAATTCGACCTCAAACGATTTTATTACACAGAAAAATGTTTAAAAATTACAAAATGGCGTAATTTTGGGATAATTTTTCCATAAAAACATTCAAAATTAAATTCAAACTCCAATCGAAGCTCGAAAATCGAAGCATCGAAGTCGAGATATTAAAATCGAAGTAGCATAGTCGAGGTATTAATATCGAAAAATCGAAATCAAAACGTTAAAATTGCCATATAAAAATCGAAAAATCGAAATCGTGATATCGAAGTCGAGGCATCAACATCGAAATCTCAATATCGAAATATCGAAATCAAAACATCAAAATCGATACATCGAAGTCGATATATCAAAATCAAATCATCGAAGTTGAGATTTTAGCATCGAAATCTTGAAATCGAAACATCGAAATCGAGATATCAAAGTCAAGGCATCAACATCGAAATCTCAAAAATCGAAATATCGAAATCGAAACGTCAAAATCGAAATTCTAAAATCAAAATATCGAAATTGAAACATTAAAATTTCAATATCAAAATTTAAACATCGAAATTGAGGTATTAAAGTTAAGGAATCAACATCGAAGTCTCAAAATCGAAATATCGAAGTCGAGATACTAAAGTCGCGACAACAAAATCGAGATATAGAAATCGATATATTGAAGTTGAACATCGAAATCGCAAAAAATATCAAAATTAGTGATACGTACACATTGAAAAAATGAACTACACAGCAATATTCAAGAATTTCAGTTCTTTCCAATGATTTTTCTAGGAAAATCCCAAGACGTCAGATTGACTTTTCTCTCTACCGCACATTTTTCTACACCCACAGCACCTCAGACTACTTTCCTTTGCACCACATCTTGAAGCTTTATCGCTTTCAATACGTCAGAAATGAAATTTGGAAATAAAATGCAAAACGATAAAAAACGATAAAAATATTAATTAGATACAAATCTCCGTACATTTGAGGTCATTATCATAAAAACGCGATGTCTCGTAAGCAGGTTAATTACACGATAAGCAAAATTACATAGAACAAGGAAAAAAGCTCGACATCTTGTATCAAGATAAAAGTACATGTTAATATAATTAATTATTTTTCCTGGATAAAAAATTACACTCTCATCCAAACAACATCCATCACATCGATAAATTTCACAAATGCAAAAATTTTAGTCATCATTGTATAAAATATTCGATTTTAGTGGAAAAACGCTATCAAGTGAACTTTGTCCAGATATTATCACAATAAGCAACACACTGTCTTGCTTTCCTCACGCGGACACTAGTTTCCTGTTGCATATATTTTGTAAATCATCCATCGAACTTGGAAATATGTGATTTGAAAAATGTGTCGTGTTTTTAGCTTCTAAAACAATCTGTTGTTGATTAATTCCGGCAATTTTTTCGATCGAGAAATTTTCGAGAAATTGATTCGTATTATTATAATGTTTAGAGAATAAGGCTTCGAAAAATGGTTCTAATGAATACTCGTGTTTTATTATTGCTGTTTTGGATTTCATTTCATGAAGTACCTGTGCAATCAACGACGTCGGAGAGTTTGCAATTGAGTAAATATTTAATTTTACGTTAATTTTTTCCACCATTTTGACACTCGTGCGGTGTTTTTCTATTGTACATTATGGCGAAAGTGACCTTGTTCGGAACAATTCGATAATTATCGAATAATAATTGTAATAAAATCGATTGCATATTTGTCCGAATTTGGTTATTTTTATATTTGTACGAATGTACTTATTTTCATGTTAGTAAATTTACATAATATCGAAAATAAATCCAATTTATCGCCGATTCTGATGAAATTTCTTCTTATCGATGAATTAATGACGGTTACGTCGAAAGTTACGAGGTGTTTGTGTATTAAGGCATTCAATATGACATCGTTTTTCATTCATAATTTCTACGTCAGCTGTGGGGTCGTTTGGTTATCTTACTTTTTCGAATTTTAAATTATATATTGAGAAACGTCTCTTGAATGTCGATCAAGTTCTATAAAATTGTAAAAATTCATCGCATTATTCTATTCCTTCTTTCACTAATCAAGTTCGATTGTTTTCGGAAGGGGGAGGAAGGGGTAGCACAATATCGAAAGCTTGGTTCTTTTTTGTACTGAAAATTAATTTGTTTTACAATAAAAAAATTATTATACAAATATTCCTCATTTTTACAGATACCCTAAGATATAATGAATGCGGTCGTTATGCCTGCCCAGGTAATCTAAGTTCTCCAAATTATTAAAATATTTTTCAATCTCCATTAAGCCGCAATTTAACCACAGAAACGGGAAAATACCAATTCAAGTCCGACATGACGTACGCTTATGATTACACGTTGACAATAAATTCAACCTTTGATAGACGAAATGAAAAATCCGAATTGAAGTTGCGATTCCGCGTCGAGCTCATGATCAGGTCTTGCGACGGAGTAATGAAGGTAAAATGTGGAAAAACGCGATCAGAATCAGAAACTGATTAGTTAATTCGCAGGTGAAACGATTAAAGGAAAAAGAAGGCTTTGACGTGTTTGATGAAACAGACGAAGATAAAATTTATAACGATGTGAGCCGAAGTTTATTAAGGTGAATCATAAATAAACGTAGTGAATAAAAATAAAATACGATTCTTGGAAAATTATAAGAAAAACAATTTGTTTATCAGATTTTCTTTTTACGATGGCTCCATTTATAACGTTTGTCCATTGTCGGAAGAAACTATTTCATCTTTGAATATCAAAAAAGGTATTTTGTCGGCTTTTCAAAATAAAATGAAGAGGTTTGATATTGATAGAATAATCTCAGAAGTAAGTCAACTTTCGTTCGGGAATTGTTGAGACGAAGATACGAGATAATTCTCAAATTAATTCTTTTCTTAAATAGAAAGACGTCAATGGTTTATGCCCAACTCATTATAATCTTGAGAAAGTGAACGGTACAACTTTGGTCATCAGGAAAGTGAAGGATATAACCAATTGCCTCGAGAGATACCAATTGCATTCGATCATTCCTACTTCAAAATACGTTTTCCAATCGGTGACTACTGAATTTGTGTAACACTCAAATCGACTTATTCAAGATGTAGTCATGACAATAAATTTTTGGTGATAGAAATTCAACAAATGGGCTCCTCTGAATTCGACACTAGTCTGTCATCAAACAATTGACCACAATGTACCAATCCATATCGAGTGTTTCGAAGATCACACCTTGAAACTGACCAATATGACGTATAGCTCGAGGACCCGAGTGACTCAAATATTGGAATTAACTCAAGAGACTCCATACACCTTGTTTACTTCCTTATACCTCCCAGGTAAGTTATCAGCCTTTTCCCCATATTCATGGTAAACTACTCGTCAATTGATTGGAATCTCATTTTTCATAAACAGATTTCACTGACCGACAAGATTTGTCTTTTGATCACACAAAACCGAAGAAATCAGAAACCAGCGAGATGAACGAAAGCGAAGCATTATTACTGCAATTATGCTCCATCGCATCGGTAAAGTTTTTTCGATGGTCAATTGAAACATTTTTTGGAAATTGCAAAATTATGATCTTTTAGGATGAATTCCAACCTGATGCTGCAAGCACCTTCACAAAATTTATCCATACAGCGAGACATTTGTCATACAGCGATTTATCGGATTTTCTAGAAAGATCTTCTGACATATGTTCCACCGGAAGGTACTTGGAATTTGGTAAATATTGGTAGTTGAAGTCAGTAACATGATGGATAGCAACTTTGCAGAAAGCACATTCAAGATTCGTTGCCATTTTTGAGAAGTACCGCTGCTATAACTTTGATGAAAGAGATCATGATTAATGGAAACATAAGTGAATCCACTGCTGATGGATGGCTCTTCGCTATTTCTTTGTTTTCAAGGTTCTTTCATGAAGTCCTTTAAGGGAAATGAAATAACAGATCTTGAATTCAAGTATTTCTTCAATTACAGGCCAGACGAAGAAGTAATAGAATCAGTAACTCCAATTCTTCAGGCTGAAAACGCCACTAAAAACATGTTACTCAGTATATCCTCAGTGATACATTCATTTTGTTGGAGAGTTGCTGATTGTAACGAGCACGAGATCGTTATACCAGCAATACTTTACCTAGAAGGACAGCTGAATCAGAGTCTCTTTGAAAGTAGAAACTATGACCAAGTAAGTGTCGCCAATTTCACCATCCAAGACCTTCCAGAACTGTTGCCCACGATTCTTTCACGTACTAACGCAATCATCCATTGTTAGATCATCGTACTACTCAAATCATTGGGAAATGCTGGAGTCCGAACTGAATCCATACAATATACTCTACGAAATTGCATCTTCAACCCAGTTCTTCCAGTCGAAGTACGAATGGCGGCTATTGAAAGTCATCGGTAAAGATATCCTGATATTATAACTTCATCAAATGCTCTTTTTATACAATGAGAACCTCTTGCAGGAGATTTCCTTGCGATTACAACTTGGAATTTCTATTGAACATTTATACCAACCCTGATATCGAAGCTGAGGTTAGAATTGGAGCTTATTTGCAACTAATGAAATGTCCTAATTACGGAACCATTAAAGTAGTAAAAAGTACCCTTGAAAATGAAGAAGTTAATCAAGGTAACCGTCGATGTTGATCTTGTACTTAATTCCAAATAAATTGTACAATTATGGAAAACTTTCAGTGGGAGCTTTTGTTTGGTCGCATATTAGAAATATCATGAAATCTTCGCTAGCATATCGAATAGAATTGCAATCAATTCTACAAGATTACTACTTACAGAAAAAATTCAAAACGGATTTTCGAAAGTATTCCAGAAATTATGAGCAATCCTTCTTCCTGAATGATTACGGAGTGGGTAAGTGAATGGCACTGGTACGTTCACAGCATCTGTAGCTATTTCCACTAATATATCTTTCCAGGTGGTATCATAATCGCCAATGTGATTTTTTCCACGAAAACCTACATCCCTAAGTACATCTCTTTAAACGTGACACTTGATGTTTATGGCGAATCCATCAACGTATTAGAGGTAATGTCTCGTCTTGAGTTATTACATTTTTTCAATAAATAACTCCAAATACTTCCAGACGACCGTGTTTTTACAAGGATTCGAAAAATTGGCGGAGAAATTTTTCAAAGACGGAGCCCAACATCTAGTAAATCAACTCGAAAAACAATTCCCATCTCTTAGATTTTTGCGTAGCTTACCGGATACGTTAAAAGAGCGAATTCGTGCTTTACCCAACACTATCGTTGGAAATTTCCCCGATCCTTCGGTAAGTAAGGATAGGAAAATTTAAAGCTTTGGTCCAGACATCGAGACATATTTTCAGGCGATGTCATAAAGTGCGTCGTATGTCATCGTATAATTTATATAGCCCTTCACAGGCCATTAGTTTTTATCCTCTGGACCATTAATTCGATTTCGTGACTAGTTTACAAGGTTTACACGTGTATTGATTTCTAGGTATCCTTCTCGTTTAAATTATTCGGCAACGAGGTGAAATACGTGTCGTGTCGGAATAAAAACGATATTAACGAGTTGTTTGAAAATTTCGATATTTACACCATTATTAAAGATTTTCTCAACGGAAAGGTACATACGTCTTGTGATCAATTTCGGCGTGAATTTTTATGACGATAATTTTTCTGCAGGAAATCAAATACGATTATTCTACCGTATTTATGGATATAAGCTACGTATCCCCGACAGGAGCTGGAGTTCCTTTGAACTTGGACGCAGTCGGAATTGCTATCACGAATTTCGACACTGCTGTTTACGTTGACGCGACAAACTTCAGCAATGCTCAGAAAATCTTCATTGATGGAAAATTGAAACCTAGGTACATCATATCGTCTGTATTTACCTCCTATTTGAGAACAGATCCTTAACGAGTTATATCTTGCAGATTCTCTGTAAACTTCGAAGGCACCATGGGCACAGATTTGGTATACCAACAAACCCAAATACAATTAAAAAGCAAAATGTTTACAGCTTCTGAGGTGGAAGGTAGTTTCCATATGGATGGCTACGACAATGTCTCTTTATCGCTGAAACTTCCAATGAAGAAATTCAATATCTTCAGCTTAGAGTATGCCATATCTACTGGCTTGTCCATCGGCACGTGTATTCAATCAAGTTATCTTTTCCAGGTCAGATTTGTTCTTGAAAGACAATATAATTAAAAAAGACGTGATGTTAAATGAGACAGCGATGTCATCAGGAGCACCAGTCTGCTTTTGGCCATTAGTAGATCAAGTCTTTGGTTTGAAAATTTGCTCGACTTATAACATCCCAGATTCTACTCAGATGCTTTTATCGTTGCTGAACATGATCAAAGGACCATTTAAATTTAGTTTATATATAGAGAAATCTGATCCGTCAGCAAAAGAGTATATCTTCAGATACAACAAACGTTTCCTCAGGGTAAAATATTCAGAGTAGAAATTCCTTCTTTTTATATGTCATCTCCATTGGCACGATAATTCGTAGGTGAACGAGTCATCCATGAGTATGCTATTTGAAACTCCAAATTCAGATATAGAAAGGAATTACAAGGTACTCGTGTTTACTGCTCCTCAGACCAGCAACATAAGTATATCCATTCATTCGAATAGAACTGAAGTAGAGGCTTATGGTAAGGTTAATCCATCCGAAGAATTTTCATAGCTCTTGGATTCCATAACCTCTGTTATCTCAATTACAGGAGTTTATAAAAATACACCTACTGAAAAAATGTTGAATTTCTTCCTGGATGTCGATGGTCAGAGACACATAGACGCCATATTGGAACTCCATGTAAGACAAGAGAAAAGAGCAATGATCTATAGCCCCAAATTACACTTCGCCATTTCCTCCAAAACAGTTGCTGAATTATCTGGTATGCACGTTTGTGTTAAGCTATTCTCAATATGGTTCCACATGATATCACCGTTGCTTCCGTTTCAGGAACATATAAATGGGTTGAGAAAAGAGGCGTCTCACAATGCGACATTAATTTACAATTCAAAACCAATAAATTCGACAGCAACATTACCGGTTACATAACGCTCAGTGATGGAAAAGTTGATGTGAACGTCCATACCATGTATAAATTCCAAAAGAATAACACCGAAAAGTTAAATTTCGATTTCTCGTACAAAGACACATCCACCAAACTATCAACAGCTTTACTTTCCAATTTCTCATTAGAATCAAGTTACTATCCGGAGATAAATTTCGAGATACTTTTGAATTATAAAGTAGGTTCGATAAAGGAGGCTTCTTCCGACTTCCGATTAAACTCTTGGGATACGTTTTGTTACAGAAATCACATGATCGTATCGAGGCAAAAGTGGATTTCACTTCGAACCAATTCGTCGACGATGATCGACTTAAATGCAAGATACAATTCATGTTTGGCTATTTCAGATCTTTCAATGGCTTAAAATTAAATACACACTTAGAGATTATTAAACAAATTACTGATGTTGATGTTAAGCTTGGATTAAGTCATCAAAGTCATTCTGGAGGGTCAAAATCTGTAGCTTTGGTTCGCTATGCTAAAGGTTCCATATTTTTTATTTATTAAATCTGTGACTTATGAAAAGGTTCCAATTGACACAGGATGATTTCATAGATAAAGAGATTGTGATAAGATTGGATATAGATGCTCCTCAATCGAGCAGATTCCATTATGAGGTTAAACTAAATACAACTCTGCCTTCGGTTCAACAACCAATGATAGTTTATCTCCGAATTAGCGAAAAATATGAAAAGGAATACGAGGTGCGTACTTGGTAATGAATTATCTAAGGTTTTATTCGAGCTTTACCACTCCTTATGTTTACTTTCATAGATTGACTTCTCTGGCACGTGGTTCAGCGGTCATACTGCCATGGCCACAGGAATGTTTCACGATAAATCCACTCATTACATGAATAACTACCATGTCAAATTACTCGTTAAATCTCGTCTATGGAACGAAGTCCTGTTGAACGTGAGATTGACGTTTTACGACGCCGAACACAAAATAACCGCCACCGTAAGTACGCCGTTAAAAATCAATCTAAGCTTCCATTATTATCTCGTCTTTTCGAAACTATTAACCCGAGAACCTATCGTCGAAACTTTAACAATAATGTAATAATCGTTTTGTCGAAGTAATTTCCAAGTTTTCGTTGCTGTTTGTTTTGTAGGTTGAGCATAATAATATTAAATATTCGGTTATAGCCAGACATTTAACCTCTAGTGTTGATCTTTATGAGACTTATATCGAGTACATCTATAATAACACGGCTACATATTATTTAAATAACAGATTAGACTTGAACAAGAAGGAAATCACCGCGGAGCTTCATCTAGACAAGTAAGTTAATAGTAAATGGTGATAAGAGTAAAATATTTCAATATAGGGAAATGGGATTCTTAAATTATTAAAATTTTTTATCAAATGAAATACCATTCAAGAAAATAACAGCTTCTGTTTGTCTGCAGAATGCGAGATATCTACTTAGCTGCCAAAGGCACCTTGCGTAAATGGAATTCCGACGTAGGGATAGACATAAAATGGGATGTGAATCGAGATCCATCACAAAAACTTCTGGTCAGCTTCAACACAAAATCTCATTTACTACCAGATGATGAAGTTTACTTAGCTAAATTCACCTTCGAGTATCCCGGCCACATAAGCACGGCGTCTTCAACATTCCAGCATAAAGGTAACTTCCCCTAAATCCTCGCCACGCGCTCAATTTCTAATGGTTTATTTTTTACGTCAAACTATCAGAAAATCGATATGACTTTTTGATCGATCTCGAGATGAATCCAACATCTCAAATTGAAATCAACGGGTACTATCAAAATGAAATGTTCACCAAAGGATTAGCACAAGTTGGATTCAAGTTGTTGACACCGTTTGAGAATTGGAGAGAATCTGCGTTCTCTTATGGGTATATATTTTTATAATTTTGAATTAGCGAATTTCCACACTATCACCTTGATTTGGCAGATTCTACACAGAGAGCCAAAGTTTCAAGACGAATGGTAGCTTGATATGGCAGAGTAATCAAAGTATCATCTTCGATACCCGGGGAGGATATAAATTCAACGATAATGTAACCAGCATCACGTTATCGTCGATATTGAACAGCACATTACAAGATTTATCAGCTTTGGCGTTCGGTATAAATTACACCAGTATCACTGATCTGGCACATCTGAGCTTTCTTCTGCAGGTTAGTTCAATTGAATGATGAAGGCTCAAACACCAACCTTTCTCATTTATCTATTGTTGCAGCCAAACTTGAAATACTCTTTGCAAGTATCCACCACCGGATATATAACTCGTTATCGGAATGCCACCGAGTACAATCTTCACTTAGCTACACGAACTCCATTTCTTGAATATGTAGAGACAGAACTGAACACTAGACTGAAGTTGATGACCGAGAATCGAGTTAATAGCGATGTCACTCTCAGATTGAATAACAAGCTGTACACTTTGTACATCAAAGGTACTCCTTTTTTTGACTTCCTTCTGTTATATAACTCCATGCATACTGATGCTTTATTTCCAGGTATATTGAACCCGTTTGACAGAACCAAACTATGTCTGCACTTGACAACACCGTATGAGAAATACGAAGACGTTAGCGGAATCATATTTTATGATCCAGAGGAAAAACACGTCTTTGTTAATCTCTCCAGTACTCATTTCGAGGTCAAGACCGATCTGATCTACGTCTACAACAATTTATCAAATTTCCACTTAAAAGTACACGTTGTCACACCAATGAGCTACCTCAGCCGACTCGTATTAATCGCCATGTACACCGGTAAATCTGTAAGTATACTCGATATCACCACGAGTTAGATAATCCGGCACTTCCAGAATATCACGTTTTGCAGCTCGAGCTACGATGCGGATGGAACACGTTCATGTTAGGAATCGCTGGCGCTGCTCATTTCCATTCGTGGAGCGATCTCGAGTACAATATTCAATTATACACGCCGATTGAATCATTTCGCGAAAGTAGCGCCATAGTTAAATCATTCTTCAAAGGGGAGGAGATGATTGTAAAAGCATCGGTGACTCTTTATAATATCACAAAGGTACCAGGATTAAATTAGTACTCGTCTTCGAGTGCTGCGGAATAATAAATATGTATCTATACAGGCAATTACTTAAAAATATTTGACCGACAGGCTGGCGTCAATTTCGAATATAATTCGGAGCAGTCGAAAGTGACGTACTTGGATGAATGCGATAATTATTATGATAAAGATACGCCAGGAATTTACAAAAGCATTGTCATCTCCAATGCTATATTCGAACTGGATACATTGATGTATCCTACCATCACTGGTCAATATTATCTTCGAAGGGCAGATCGTCGTTACACTTTGGAATCCAAAGCTAATGTGTTTTTCTTCAAGGCAAATCTTTGGGATCAACTAGATTACGAGGTAGGATCACCCTAACTTATGCATTGAACAATTTTGAAAATATCACTCAACGTATATAAAACCTTTTCAGAATATGACCTCATTTAATAATTCCTTCAGATTTTTCTCTTCAATCGACATGATTTCCACTTTGATAACAAATGTTAAAATGAAAGAGTTAAAAGATGCTGTAACCAACAGCAACTTCGACATAGAAATCGTTACTTTTGGCCAAAAATTAAAAGTAAGTTTGGAAACCTACAAATGAAAATCTAATAAATTCTAACTCCACGTATTTCCAGGGAGGAGGAGATATGAACTATCAATATCAACCATTATCCAGGGAGATCACATCCAGACTACCCAAAAACAAATTACACGGAACGCATCACTTCATTTTCAATCTTTACACACCTTTTGAACTTTTGGAAACTGGTAAACTCTACGTAACCACAAAGATACAAGGCCACCTGATTGAAACGAACCTAAACATGATCACTAAATCCACCAACGCTTCTTCATTTAGCACAGTGGAAGTAAGTCTTTGATTCTTAGATCGATTTCAAATGGAACACATTACTAGGTCAAC
This sequence comes from Maconellicoccus hirsutus, assembly GCA_003261595.1. NCBI lineage: Eukaryota > Metazoa > Arthropoda > Insecta > Hemiptera > Pseudococcidae > Maconellicoccus > Maconellicoccus hirsutus. Next base: position 35,388 of record QBDW01005654.1, on the reverse strand, counting down.
TTGATTGCAGCTTTTTGAAAATTTCTTCGACTTTAATGCAGCCTTCAATATATCTTCGGTTTATGCCAAGATGCCAGCTTACAGACTTCACCTTCTTCGCGACTTCAGTAAATTGGAAAAACAAGTCCTATTCACATTGGAGGAACCACTTCCTAAAGGAGACGGAATCGTAAGTTGATTCATCACCGTCATGGGATTTTTTAACAACTCATCCATATCATTTTCAGAACTACCATGAATTATTTGCGATGAAAAGCTCTTGGTATTTCGAAAACAGGAATTATATAAACTTGTCGGGAGAGTTGAAATCACCATTTCACATCCTGGACGAGTTAAAAGCCAGTTTGCATTATTCCCACGAGGTAAATAGCGAAACTCATTACCTCGAAGCATTCATGAAATACTCGAATAAAACTGAGATGAAAGCCAGAGCTAACCTGCAACCTCCAAATGTGATTTTAAATTTGGAATCATCAATGGAAGGTTTGAAGTAAGTTGTGCAGTGTATCAGCAACAAGATCGTTTGTACTAGTTGAATTTCCCCTCAGACAAGCTCACTTCAATGGTACATTGGAAAGAACCAGCGCTGGTCATCAAAAAATAGACGCCAGTATGATCAATAATAATAACTTCAGGATACAAGGGTGGTCTTCCGTAACAGATCTGACACCGTTTGCTGTAAGTCCCATTAGTACCCTAAGATCCAACCTTCGCTGACTTTTATCATTTCTTAGATCAAAGGGAAACTTCTAAAAGGCAAAGAAAGCGCCGAAGTCAGTAGCGTGGAGATGCACGTGAAGAAAACCATCGGAGGTTACAATGTACTAGCAGTTTTACATTCCAAAGGAAAATCATTAAGTGTGGATACCAAAATTACTGATTTATCGAACAATTCGCGTATCATAAATTTAATAGTACGTTATTTAAAATCAAATAACTCATTTTTTGATTAGTTTAATACTCATCCTTGAATCTATTCAATATAATACGGCAGATAACAACAACAAAAGGTGACCAAGAACGTTTAGAGGTAGATGCTGAACTAAAACTTCAACATCCCGGTCTCTACATTCTTACAGTACGAGGAGATTCTTCCCGGGATGATTCAAAAGGCAGTTCTATTAGTAGAATTGAAATATGGTACATAAACTCTTTAAAGATGCTCACAAAAGGAATTTTTAGCACTAATAACACCTTTGACACAGGTTCCGCGACGGTATAGCTGCACTTTTGGCAAATTCCAACTCCTCCATCGATTCCACTCCACTATCTGGAAAAGCCGAGATATTTGCGGCTTGGAAACCTCCATATCGAGCACATGCATCGGCCATTGTGCAATACAGCATTGAAAAAGTGGAAACAAGTTTACTAAACTCGAAATTGTACTTCTTCCGGACTCCTGAATTGCTTTCAAATCTTACCACTGGTATCAAAATCAACTTCAATTCGAAATGGATGCAAGTATCTCTGAAAGTTTCGCTTTGATATCATCTCATAGAGAGATTTGTCATGTTTGCTTCAATACAGAATGGAGGCCAACTTAACTTCAATGATAAATTCACCCTCTGACTCCAAACTTGCCACACATTTGCTGCTTCCGAATCGTAACGCGTACTCTTTAATGCTGGCTTTGCAATACACCAAGAAATTCGATGTCTTTCAACATCTCCTTATGTTTTCTCGCCCAAAAGATACTCCATGTTTTACTTTGAGCGACGTAAGAAGAAAAATGGTCAATTTTACAATAATATGATCTTTGATTCTACCTGAGATTGCCACTTACACAGATAAACTTGGTAACTGAAGATGTACGAGGATTTTTCGCCTTCAGATGTGGAATTAAGGAGACTTTATTCATGGTAGACGACTTTAAGGGTAAAAAAACCAGGAATAAGTTAGTTCTGCGCAACCTCCTGAGATCCAATACTTTGGCAAATAGTCTGATAACCGATGTAAATTATGAGAAGCCTTACTCCACTCACGTCATCAAGTATGATGAAATTTAACTTGAAACGTAGGATGGATAAATTCACAAAATATCATTTCTAGCTTGAAGTTCTATTACCCGCCGACTAAATTAATTGCCAGTGGTGATGTGAATTTCGAATCCACGAATAACTTCGATTGCTTCATTAATACAACGACACCATTTCAAACTATACCATATTTTGCTAGCGAAATCAACACCAAGACTGATGCGTAAGTTACAAATATGCTTCCTTAATCGAGGAGGCCCCATAATTTCATGATTTTTTTATAGAGATTTCTATCAACGCTATGGGAAAATATATTTACATGATAAACCAGCCTTATTCAATATCACTCACGTTAAAACAAGAAAACCCAAAAGTATTTTTAATAATGGACAAATCACCGTTGTATTTCCGGTGGCGACTTGGCACGAGGGTGACCTAATTTACATGTATGAAGTAAGTTATTCAGAATTTTTGGTAAAATTTTCCATTAATAGAAAAAAAAATCAACAAAAAGAGAAAAGTAAAATACAAAAAAAAAATCATAAAAAACACCTAAATATGCTAAAAATCGAGTAAACCCAAAAACACCACATTTCGAAGCTCCTTCAGTTTTTTGTCATCTCTCACAATTAATTCACCGCTACGAACCAACTTGCAGGACAAATTCACCCACATAAACGGATCAGCCGAATTATTATACAACAGCGAGCAAGTCATCACGAGCATTTTCACAAGGGACTTGACAAAATCTTCGAAACGCGACGACGACTACACGCATTTAGAAATCGGCAACAATTTTATGCCAATTGGAATAAATTATTTACACCAAACGAGCAATCCGAACGTGACGAGCTTATTACAAGTAATACGATTTCCTTACAACGACGTATTATTTTTCATATAAATTCAAATTCGACATCTGCATTGAAACAACATAATGCACACGTTCGAATGTCAAACGAATTCATTTTTCTTCATAATTTAATTCAGCGAATGCAACGTTACGTAGGATCGATATAGTGAAATGATTAATGGCTTTTTTTCAAGGATTTCAAACGAACGGAGATTTACAAATTGCAAAATTCTAGTTCGTTCAATTTAACCGGTGAAGCTTTGGTGGAAAATTTAAATAACCACGAATGGACTACATTGAAACGTAAGATTTTTTCAATTGATATTTTCAAAATCTTAATGAGTAACGTTTCAATTAAACTAAAATACATAAACAATTATAATAGCATAAATAATAATGAAATATTTACCCAGTAAGACTCGTAAAGATACAATATTTTAAATAATCCATTTTGAGCACTTATAATCAGCTCCGCCAAAATATTAAAAAATTACGATTACAAAATAATTAAAAATAAATGAACGGAAAATTCGTAAATTGCAAAATATTTTGGCAAAAATTCCATCGCAGTAATCTTATCTCTTATCAATTGCTTTTTCAAAATATTTCGCGTTAGGTTGGAATTTTGAGAAAGGGGAGGAAAAACAACCCTATTTTCGTTTTGCCCATCAAGCTTTTACGGTAATTACGTAATTACCGGTAGAATTACAAGAAAAGCTATTTATATCGAAATAATTAAATATTCTGCGTTATTTTGTGCGAAAAAAATGAAATTATTTATTTCGCAATAACTTATGCTTCTGATAACGACTAATTTCAAGAAAACTGTTCCAGTATTGAACTTCAACAGGAGCATAATTCTGAAATCGTACACAGACGGAGCTTACCTCTTCGACAATGGAATTTATGTACTATTAAAACCTCAATTTTGGTTCAATTACGGATTAAGAACCAATAAAACAATAACTGTACGCGATTAAATATTTTTCAAGGAATTTTATCAACTTGAATCTCACCAATTATGAAAATTTTCAGAATACCACATACGACAAGTTATTTGATATGAATATAGCGTACCCAAGACGGAATTTCTCCCTCGTTGGAGATTTCGGGTACGGGCCGAATTACGTAGGATCGCGATTAGTCGTTCATAACTACATGGCTAAGCCAAAGAAATCCATAGGATTAATTTTCAACACCAATAAATTACTGAATAACCAAAGGACAACAACTACAACATTATTTCACCCTTCGTTTAAAAAGGTACTTTACTCTTCATTCAATTTTTTCCCATTTTAAAGCCAATTATTGATTATATTTCAGAACGTAACTTTGTATACCACTTTCTCTTACGGCAAATCGATATTAGCTGATATGTACGCAGACCTGGAATACTCTCTTGATCCGAATAGGAAACTTGTCCTTACTGGAGTAATACAAGATCAATCATTAAAAGAAAATAGAAACTATAAACTACATTTAACTGGGAAACATCCTGCTACAAAGTAACCACCAATTCAATATTTAAATCACTTGAAAAAATTCCATTAATAATATTCCATCTGATTAGATTCTTCTTGGATGTCTCCGGAGCCCTGAATAGTGAAACTGGAAAACATTTCATAGGAAATAATATCTCATACAGAAGATCATATTTACCGGAACACTACTGGATTGGAAAAGCTATACTGAATACTAAAAATAATATGATCGAGGTAGAACGAACATCATTAAGAGGGAAAATCTTATTCCACGGTGACTACGGAGTTATCCAGTCTAAACACGTATTAAACACGATAATCGTAGAAAGCGCAGTTAAAACTGATATCTCTGGTACTTTCGAGTTGGATTTAAACGCCAAAGAGACTCAAGCTACGATAAATCTTACTTCTGGTAAAAATATCAATTTTTCGTGTAATTACTCGTATAATGACGAGACATATTCGAGAAAATTTCAATTTTTACAGATGCCACTGATTATTTGAAAATCGAGGGAAATATGCCGGAAAATAGAGAAGCCAAGTTTAATATTTGGAGATCTTATAATGATTTCAATTTCCCTCAGCTTTCGTTCTATTTGGCATTAAATCATTCTAGATTTTTATCGTCGGCGTTATTATGGCGAACTGACATTGGTTACAACATATTGGTGAGTTTTTTCAAAATTTCCTCTTTTTTGGCAACAATTGAGTAATTTTGTTTTGAATAGAAAAATGTAAAAGGAGGTATATCATATTTGTGGGAATCGGCTCAAGAATCCATCGAATTCTGGACTCAGTTCTTGAGATCTGAAGCCATCGATACGGTTACTGATGTGTGGCACGACGCGAAACCGGAGATGGTCGAATTTATCGACGATTTCAAGTACACGAATTTTCAAAATATCTGGGAAAATATTACATCGCAACTAATCCTTAATTTACAGCAATATGAAGAGTATCCAAGAGAATATAAATTACTTCAAAACCTTACTCAATGAATCATACCACGCGAATGAATTTTTCTTGAAAGATATCCACCATATGTACACCTTACTTACTCAAGAAATGTCTGTTATGTAAGTCGTGAAATAACCTGACTTAGATGAGAATCAACCTATCGAAGTATTTTTCAGGGAAAAGTTAGGTTCGCTACCAAAAATCGTAAGCGAAGTTTGGGAATCAATGGGCGAGACGGGTGAAGTAATTAGGAAATCTTTAATTTGGATGGTGAACACGGTAAATAAATCCCTTTAATAATAAAAATACACCAAAAATATAAAAAATACAATTAAAATAAACTTATCGCAGGTAAAAGAATTATACGAAGAATTAATGAGAATTTTGGACGATTTGGTTGATGGAAAAGCCGAAGTTTATATCGCCAAATTTATCAAAAAAGCGACCGAAAAATTTGACAATGTAAATTTTCCAGTAGAAAAATCAAATTTTAAAATTAATGATAATTTATTCAATTTTCTTCCTAGTTCGTCAAAGATCTTCATATATCATTCATCTCCAGTACAGAAAGTGTAATAAACGAGCTTCTATCAGTGTTGTCACATTATTGGAGTAAAATTCTACAAATTTTCGAACCCACTTTTATCGAAATTATTCATCATATCGATTCCACGTTTTGGTCAAGTACCAGAAAACTTGTTGGTAAGTGTGATAAATGAGGATAAATTGAATTTTTTTTTAATTATTTTAAATCTTATTGCAGATTTCATCTATGCCAGAAAAGACGATTTCTTGAATTCGCCTTATTTGTTGAGGAGCGCTAATTTGACCCAAAAATTAGATGCTATTTATAAAGATTTCACCAAAAATGATTTTGTTACTAATGTCAAGAAATACTTTGGTGTGATATTCGACGCTGTTTATGAATATTATTTTTCACAAATACCATTCCGTATGTATTCATAGTTATAATTAATAATTCAGGTTCATTCATGTCGTTTTGGTCGACTGCGAAATTTTTTCTTATTTTAATAAATGTGTTTGTCTCAGGTGATGAACTTAAATCAATCGGCGATGAAATTTGGGAAGAAATAAACCAGCTTTACAAATTACAGTTGATAGCTTACACAGTGGATAATATCAAATTAATGTACAACCAAGTAATAAAAGCTTCAACTTTGATAAAAAAATGTAGTGAATCACAAATAACCAGCCCCAATTCCTTCATAGGTCGTTTGGATCTACGACTATTTCGAGGTAACCACAAGCATCCAAAAATTGATCCCATTCATCTATCGTCAATTCCAAGAGAATTCGTTTACAGCCTTAGAAAACGAAATGAAGTAAATCTTTATCTATGCAAAAAATAAGTTTCCAGAAATATTAAAAATATATCCTTCGCAGAGTTCACAAACCCAAGACGAAATTTTTATTCGAGCCCGAAAACGGAATCATCAAATTAGAACAAAAGTTACCTTTCCCTTGGCACGCGTTCAATGAAACTCCAATATACGAAGTAAGAGTATTAGCTGCTCACTTGCAAACGCAATCTCAAATGAGTATCTACTTATTCTTACAGGAAATAGAAGAATACAAATTCATCAAAAAAGTGCAATCGTATCTATCAAAATCCAAAATAAAATTCTGGTCGGTGTTCAACACCGCTATTTCGTTGCTAGATCCGGAGGCTTGGTTCCCGCCATTTAAAGGTATATCTTGAATTGTCTATTTCAGGAGATCCACATTGGCTAACCATATTCCTTCATTTTTGCAGGATACGCAATCCTGGTTGGACTAAATAACTATATCACCTTTGACTCGAGACATGTCCCTTTCTATGGAAACAGTTGTCAGTACTTATTATCACATGATTTCCTCGACGACGAATTCTCTCTGGTGTTGAATGGCAATAATAAACATACATTCGCATATGAAAGCATTTCTTTGCTAACCGAAGGCGAAGTCATAACGATTAACTTCTCTCCAGCGGTAAATATCAAAAAATAACCCAAGGTTTGCAGACAATTTCATCCTATTGAATAATTTCCAGAGCGTCACATTAGATTCTCGAAGCGCCACTACGTTCCCTCTTCAACTAAACCAAACCTACATTTACTTCGACAATAATATAATCACTATTAAGAATAAAAAAGGCATTACTTTGGAATGCAACATGTACTACAGCATATGCACTATCCACTTATCAGGTACTTTCAAAACAGCAGTCTGGATGCAACCTCCAATCATTGTAATCATCTCTTTCCTCTTTCAGGCTGGTTCTTCGGCAAAGTAACTGGATTATTGGGTACAATGAATAACGAACCCATTGACGACGTTACCATTTACAACAAACGTGTAAAAAATCAAAACCCAGAATGGTACTTATGGTCTTTATCACCTCATAGTCAAACCTGTCCGGCAACCAATACCAGCATGTTATCTTTGCCAGATAACGGAGTTAATGAAAAATGTGCCATGTTATTTGTCAACACGACCTCGAGCTTTGAGCCTTGCTTCAGCGAAGTATTTCTTTTGAAGATCTTCATAACATCATCATCCAATAGGAAGTCATCTCGTTGGTATTTCTTTTAGGTAAATCCGGCGCCATTTTATGATATTTGCACGTTGAGTTTGGAAGATGAAAAAGTATGTGCGGTGGCGATGTCTTATGTGAAGTCTTGTAAAATGAATTCAATTCCAATTAGAATCCCAGCATATTGCGTCAAGTGAGCTAACACTTTTGAAGGCCAAAGTCCATGACTGAAATTCTTCCTTACTCTAAGTATTTCTTCGACAGGTGCGATTCACCAGAAAAGCTTACTGAAGGAGACTTCAAACAACTAAATAGTAAATTAGTACCTCAATCAAGCGACATTGTATTCATAGTAGAAGCAAAATCTTGCAACAAGAACTTATTCGAACGTAAAAACATCCAACAACTTTTGAACGCTCTTAATAAAGAAGCTACCAGTAGTAAAATTTCCAATATTAGGTCAATACTCGAGGATATATGGTCTTGGAAATAAATCGTAGAAGGGTAATTGACTTATGGCACGGTTTCAGATACGCGATGGTCTTATTTGGAGGTGATGGAGTTTTGAGTTACCCTCATAATGTGATCATCAACAATAATGTATTTGCCAATATCACCGTGTTCCCGAAATATTTTGAAAATATCGTAGCAGGAAATGGCAAATCTGATATTTTCGATGCTATTCGTTTCGCTACGAAGCTTCCATTTAGGATGGGCGTATCTAAGACATTTATATTAATGCCATGTTCAAATTGCGACCCAGCAAATATGTTGGTGAGTATTGGTCCGAGCAGGTAACAAATTCATGGAAATTTTAATTAATTACCAAGTATTTTCTCTCGGCTTAGTTGGATTATTCAGTATTACATCACGCCATGCTGGAGAAATCGATCATATTGCATGTCCTAATGGAAGAAAATTTTCCAAGTGACAAAACAGGCTCAGGGAAAACCTTATTTGGTAAATGCAGCATCACAATCTGCACCAACTTTAACGGTTTTGCTAAAAGTTTTTTTGATTTCAGGTGTTGATGGATACACAGCTTACACAAAAAATGATCACAAGTCTTTGAAAGGAGATCAAGAGCTTAGGAAATCGACAAAATTGACCAAAGCACTACTGGGATATTGCATACCATTGGCTTTGGAATCAAACGGTATCCTAGATATATCCTTTATGACCACAAATCTCTTGATCAAAATGTTTATAAACCTTGAAAATTTTTAGGAAGTCTATTCACTGCTAAGTACCTCCTCGAGAACAACAATATGCTGAAAAAATTCGTTTCTGCGTTTAGCAAACGAGTAACACAAACGATGAAACCAAATGATTGCCAAATGTGCGAGTGTCACTCGGACAACAATGGAATTCCGTACTTCGAATGTTTACCTTGTTCTTACCCAACAACAGTGAATTTCGATTTCGTAAGCAGCGCAAAATACATTAAAAAATTACTTTTATTTTAAGAATAATAAAAATGCTATTCTTATATTCAGGGGGTTGAAGATGAAAGCGATTTACAATCAGTGCTGGCGTTTGACCATCATCAAACCAATGATGACTCTGAGCTGTGATTCTATTTTTAAGTTATCCATTTTGGTGAGTAAAATTGCTCAGGCGGCGGCTACAAGATTAAAAAGATATTACTTCTTTTGTAAAAAAGTACGAAGTATTGGGAGGGAAAGAGACAAACCTTCAACCATGGCTGGTTGAGCTTCCACAGCTGGTGAAGGTTCTGCAGGAGCAGCCTCGGGAGCGGTTTCTGTCGCAGGTGGGTCAGCAGGTGCTGCTTCGGGTGCTTTTTCAGCAACTTCTGCAGCAGGAGCTCCCTCAGCCGGAGCTCCTTCTACTGGAGCTCCTTCGGTTGGAGGAGCACCTTCTGCAGCAGGTGCTTCAGCGGGAGCACCATCAGGTGGAGCTTCTCCAGCAGGAGTAGCCGCTGGATCACCTTCGGCTGCAGGTGCCCCTTCGGCATTTTCACCCGGTACCGCATCGTGATGAGATTCGTCTAAGAGTTATTCGAATCAATAGAAATTATGGGTAAAGGAGAAGGAGCACAAGGTATCAGGGACATTAATATACCTTCTTCGATGGATTTCTGCTTTTTGATACTTTCTTTAACCACTGATTTCAAGTACGGCTGAGGAATGGTACTAACAGTGGTTACTAATTTCTCGACCAATTCGTCAACACTAACGACCGCATCGTGGGTCACGACTTCTTTCAAATATTCCCATAATTCTGCCAAAAACCATAAACGCTTCGTTATCGCCTTATCGCGTTAACCTTCCAATGTATATTTCAGGAAATACCTTCTGGAGCAGGAGACGGTGGCTCTGGTTCTGGCTGCGGTTCTTCAACAATCGGTGCTTCCTCAAGAATACTATCCGGCTCTGGAGTAGTGCACGTAGATAGTCCTCCAGCTTCCGATCTAGACTCAGCGGTATGTTCCGATTCGCCGATTGTGGTAGCGTCATCATGAGTAGCAACGCTTTCGTCGTCGCTTTCCGCTTCTCCTTCGCCCTGTAGTATTATCCACCGGAATATTTCTTAATGTGGAATATTTCATCATTGTTAAAGTATCTTTATAAGCTTACCCACTAGTCGGATATTATATTCGGTAGATCGTAAAAGGTTGTAAGGCTGTTGGAGTGGTTCCATATTTACATAGTACACAGGACAGGTATTGGTAATATACAGTGGTGAGGTAGAAATTCAATTTAAACTATTGATAAGTTTCTGAATTTTATTTATACCAGTTTTTATGGTCCTATTTGTATATCATTTTTTGTAATATAATTATTTATCGTTTGTAAATTGTGTACAACAATGTTTCATGAACTGTGATTATTTTAAAATTCTAGAAAAAATGGGCAACCCAATCCGGTTCTGTTTCAGAAAAAATTACACAATGCTTCGTTCATTTAAAAACATGACGAGCTTGAAATAAAAAAATAAAAGGGAGAAAGATTTAATGATAAACATATAATCTTCTTTTGTTCGCGACCACCGTAATCATGAATAGTTCCTTTGCGGGTTTTTGTCAACTTCCCTGAAATATCAAGGTCGTTTGCATTGAAATGGGCGAGGCAATTCTTTAGTTCCCGTTCAGTATTCGTTGTTCGTGGTCTTATTCTATTGTTATGATTTTTGTACTAAATTCGACATGTTTTCTTTTATTTCCAAGTTTTTGGTTTCGAGTTTCTGGTTTTTGTTGGAAAATTTTTCCAAGTTCTGTAAATTTTTTTAACAATGAAAGTACATATTTTAAATACTTTGCAAAATGTTGTAAGTTTGATGATAAATATGAACATAATTAATAAATCATGTTAATAGTTTTTCTGTTAAAATCACAGTCTAAATTATTCGATGACTGAAGATATGCAAAATTTATTAGTGATGTTCAATGGGAAAATATTGAAAAAATACAACATGCGTATAATTCTGCATATCTCTTACAATGAAGGGGCTGCACGATTTTAGAAGATATTTTTCATAATGAGGATAAATCAACGGAGGTTGATGGAAGGGTAAAAATAATCATCGTGCAATGTTTATATAAATAAGGAATGATTAAATCAATCGACAAAACACAAAATCATGCACATATAAATTTATACAACATTCTGAAAAATGTTTATTATTACATACTTATGATTTAACTTTATATACTGTTAATAGGTGAAATTTCGGTTCTTAAATTATAACGATGGAATAAATACATGTCAATGTTAAAATTCATCCATTCAAAATGGAATCATAAATACCGAAAGAGAAATGATAACGGTTTTCAAAAACAGTGAATTCTGTACAACATGAAAATAAGGAAATGATACACGTGCAAAATGACACGTGTACTTGAGGTTAAATACTTTAATTTATGCATCAGCTTCAACTACCTTCTTTTCTTCTCCTTTCTTGGACCAATCTGGTTTTTTCTTTATTGAATAAAAAAATGATGCAAAATCAATTAAACTGTCGTACTATATTTTACCATATAAATAATTACTTCTTTGTCTTCCTCTTCTAACGTGAATTCCTTCTTCTTCACGACTTTTAATTGATTTCGGAAATTAAACTCGGCGGCTTTCTTTTGTAATTTAGCAAATTTATTTTCGTACTTAGAAACTTTTTTTAGGGTTGGTTTTACGCTGTAAAATATAAAATCGTAAATAAAACACGCTATCGTTTCCCATTCGCAAATTCTTCCATACTTACAATTTTCCTCTTAAATCGTTAACTTGGCTGTTCAAGTCGGCGATCTAATGAACAAAAATTTCACATAAAAAAATGCACTTGGGTGTTTTTCAAATTACAAAAAGCACTTCAATATAAATAGCCCGAAGCTTAAAAGCGGGTGGGGATGAATTGCGATCGCGAAAGCGACAAAGTACATGTTAGAAGTTAGTGGGTGATGTTATCAACTGAAATAATTTACAATAATTTCGATTATTTTTTATAAAAACCAAAGTGACTTATTAAAAGAGGTGCACTGATAGGATATTACACGAGGTTTTGTTTTTAAAACGAAAATTACAAGAAATATACAATATTAAAAATACAAAAATTATAATCGACATAAAAATTAACATAATACATATTTTATAATAACAATAATTACAAATATATTACACATGAAAAATAACCTTCAAGAAAAAAATTCTCAGATTCGAAACAATCCACAAATAAAACGAACGAAAACGATATCTTCACAGCTTTTTCTCCAAAAGCTGCAATAAAAATATTACACTGTACAAGGCTCAGTGCACCTATGTGAAAAATTTCATCCCCCCTTTCATTTCCAACTCTTTATCTGCTCGAGTATATCCCTTGACCAGATATGCAACCACTTTTAACAAAATACCAAGCGTTCATAAGCTCTAAATGTTCAGCCTATAACTACAAAAATATCGAAAGTCTTTTTCGAGGCTACCAATACAAAAGCTGAAAAAGTCACGAGATTTTCAAGCTTTGTATATCTGTTATTTGCGAAACATGGCTGGTATCACAGTTTTAAAATGATGGGTAAAACTCAATATATTCTACGTAATCACTACTGGCGTTAAATCTACATAAATACTTTGATGGGTTCAATAGCAAACTGAGAAGGGGATGGGATCCGTAGTAAACTATAGTTAAATTGCCTATCTTAAAATTTAACTTAAAATTAAAACTGGTAGAATTAATCAACGAACAAAGATTTGAATATTTGGAAGATTTTATGCTTCATTTTGACTGGTGATAAATCTACATTTCAAAGAAGTAAAAAAATTCCAGTAGGAACGAGATTTCCCATCGACTACCAGCGGCTTTTTTAGATCTAGACTACGCACCATTCAAATTATACTTTAGAAACAATAGGAAGCCGAATAAAACCAAAACAATGTCTAAAAATCTAACGTGAGGTAGGCAATACACAATAGGAGACATTCGATGTACCAACGCGTTTGAATACCCGAATCCTGTTCTGCAAGAACAATAGAGAAACATGTTGTCAAGAATCACTTGTAGAACTACATATGTCCCCATTAGATAATAGCACGCTATTGTTCTCAAACGAAGACGTTCGTAGCTGCATGAGTTGCTTGACAACATACTACTCTATTGTTCTCACAGAACGGGACGTTCGGGTTGGCGCGTCTATTGTCTTCTATTGTGAATAGGAGCGGAGCTTCCTTGCATTATATTTTTAGACTCTGTTCATTTTTATTTAATGCGCTATTGTTCCAAGTTACAACTTGCGCGGTACACAATGCGCAGCCACTAGCACATGCCGGAGAATGGAGAATATTTGACGCGCGGTAGCGCTGAAAATTTAATAATTCTATAATCGAAATTCATCGTGTACAAATTACTTTCTGAAACATTTTTTAGACTTTTTCCTCTAAAAAAAAAAATCATCTTGACAGGTTTTTTAAACTAGGTACTCATCACGACCCCATAAACATAAAAAAAATTCACCCAGCCTGATAATTACCAAAATTATAATCTCCACATTCCCAAATCCCATGAATCTCAAACGTGACCATCGACAAGTCTACATCTACTTATTAATACGGGGAAAACTACTTTCGCCTTTGTTATTAATAAACAAAAACCACTTCGGCGTTAGGCAAACTTCCTTATTTTTGAAAGAAGCGAATAATTTACCTCCTTATCACGTTTTCGGACCTCATATTCCAGGTCCCATTTCTGACTCTCACACTTATACATGCGATCATAATACTGCTTGAGGATTGCCTTCAGTTGCTCTAATACACAGAACAAATAGCAACTAATAATTTCTCTTGTGTCCAAAAATAAAATACTAAAAATTATCCCTGCTTATATTAGCGCAGCCATTTCGCAAAATCGTATACAATTTAAATTACGAGTATATATGTAAAATATTCGTTCAAACTACAATTACCACGAATTCATGCAGAAAGGAATCAGTACAATGTATATAAAATACGAGTACAAATAACGCTATAGCAATTCTCTAATTACTCGTCTACGTGTGTAAGTTGTATCAAAAATACCAGAAATACGCCACGAGGTACCAATTTACTCGAAAAATTAAAAAATCTACCGTAACAGGTAACACGGAAAATTTATACAATCGCATTGAGAGAAAAAAAAACTAAAACATTCTTAAACGTCTACATCGCGTATTGAAATATTATCCTATGTTGACCAATGCATGATATAATACGTTTCTCTCAGCTTTCCCACCTTTTGGTTGATAAAATACAAGTACTCTATCATAACATCAGTCAACAAGAAGTATACTTCGGTTATATCACTACGAGGTTAGTAAAACGGAAAAAGGAAAAGCTCGAAGCTTAATTGGTTATAATGGGTTGGGACATGAGGAGGTAAAAATAAGAATACAATTACCTCCCAAGCTTTCATTCGAAATTCACGTTCTAAATCGAATTTTTCTCCTTCTAATAAATACACCCTGTTCCATAATTCGGTCAAGATTTCTGCTAAATCGTCTAAAAAGTTAAAGCCAATAAGCGTTAGTAAAATCAAGACCTAGGCGTACAAAGTTACGGCCTAATTTTGCAGTTATTGCAAATCACAGCGTTCATAGAAGATTACACGCGATTGGCGCAAATAGACGAGATAAAATCTGATTCGTCACAATCATAGGAGGGTGGTTTTATGCCGAGTCAGCAAAAATATGCAATTCTGTTATTTGCTTCTTTGAATAAAGCGAGCAAAATGTTATTTCTTGTTGGATACTATAATTATAGTGTTTAAATGCGAATAATTTCTTTTTCGGTAATTAAATTTTGTATTAAAAATCGTAATTTCTCGCTTTTTTCAGTATTTAAACATAATTATTCATAATTTATTCAAATGTATGACGACGTGTAAAGTTACATAGAATATTGAACATTTCCCTCAAATGTCTCAACGTGATTTTTGCTTTGAGGTGCTCATTACCTCAGAAAATCGTGTGAGGAGTTGAAAAAGTGAACATACGCATCCAGCAAGCCTCCTACTCATATCATAGAAATTTTATGAGAGAAAACACTCAATAATAGTGAAATCTAGACGCAGTTATTTGAGAGATATTTCAATATTTTTAAATTTTGAAAAATCACCCAAAAGAATCGATTTTTTTAAATTGCAGAAAATAATCATTGTACGTTTTTCAAAATCCTTCAAGTGATTTTTATCGATCAAAAGTGAGCCCGTAATGTAAATATAAATTTTTATCAACATTTCCATTTTTGGATATTTTTTCTCTGTAATTATAATAAATCAAAAAATGAATAAATAAAAAAAATCAAATTAAAAAATAAATAAGAAAAATACAAAAAATAAAAAAATAAGACGAACAGAAAAAAGTAAAATGAAATAAAAAAATAAAATAAATAAAAAAAGAATCTCCCTCAATTATACATTTTTTTGGTATAATAATAATCAAAAAATACTTCCTTATGACCACTAATAAATATTTTTAAAAAACATTGAAAAAATTGATCAAAATTACAGAAAAAAATCCAAAAAAAATCAAGGTTATAAGATGTAATTTGGCTTTCTATTACTTTGATCAGTTCAATTGATTTTTCACGATATATTGATTGATTCCCACTAAAAAAAAATTAATTAAGCACATTATCGAACACATTCGAGCTTTTTTTCAATCTACAACACTCTTACTCTCCAGTCAACCCATCTACATCGAAGCTTCATCTATCCACAGGACAAACACTTTTTCAAATTACCAAGCATTTAAATCATTACGCAGCAAAATGCAAACACCAAAATCGACGCACCTCGTCGACTTAGAAACACCTCGATACAAAAAAAAGCGACGTTAAAAGTGGTTGATTATCAGTACCGCTCGTATATACGACATTTTCCGACGATTTTCGCGTACCCTATACATAATGTAACCTTTGCGTTCCGAATTAATAAGCTAAAAGGATTGTACATTTCAACACAGCGAATATAGTTAGTTTAACTTTGTCTTTTGTGGCTTTAAAGGTTAGAAAGTTCAAAGTTATAGCGATTAGGTGCCTAGATAGGAATACGGCGTTACGATATGACGTTTCGTTCGCACCTCATAGTCCTTTTTTTGAACCTCGAACTCAATATCAATTTTTGTAGCTTCCAATTGAGAGATGCGTTTGTGATATTCGTTGCAGATTTGCTTCAACTTTTCTATAGAAAAGTATTAGAGACGTAAAATCATATGATAATATCCTATTATTATTTCAACTACATGGTACACCTTATTTAATTAAATACCTATTTCAGTCACTTCGGGAGAAATCGCGATTTTTTTTTTCGAGCTTATATTAAAATTTATCACGTAATATGTGAATAACATAACCCATGAACGTAAGATTATTTCAAATTTTAAATTCAAACTGTGAAACACAAAAACACTGAAAAAGTTAAGCTGTGTATTCAATAATAAACCTATAGAATGTGCTAGTTCTTCCATACTGATTATGAGGTGTTTATAAAATTTTCATCATACGAAACCGGTTTCATTTCCATTTGAAATTTTCAACCCTCAAATTATTTCAACTACTTTCACATAAGAAATAGCACATCCTTCTATGAGAAAACTGACCGTGGAGACGATATTATTACAATTCGACAAGTTCATTGTTTTAATAGTGATATTATCGGACGAACAAGTGACACCA
Organism: Maconellicoccus hirsutus; assembly: GCA_003261595.1. Classification (NCBI taxonomy): domain Eukaryota; kingdom Metazoa; phylum Arthropoda; class Insecta; order Hemiptera; family Pseudococcidae; genus Maconellicoccus; species Maconellicoccus hirsutus. Next base: position 18,433 of record QBDW01005654.1, on the reverse strand, counting down.
ATGTTAAGTGAAAAACGTCAAAGAAATATACCATCGATGACACCTCGCATCGAATCCCAAAAGGTTAATTTCTTCGACATTTATCATTTCCTTAATCCGGAAATTTTTTAGCGAAGTGCAAAACATACATTGTTAATTAATTTAGCACCGCGCTAACCTCTACGTCTTTCTTTTTTACAACGTATTCTAGGTCGAATTTGTCTTCTTCCAGTTTATTTATGCGTTGATAATAGTCATTAATAATTCTTTTCACTAAGTCTGGTGTAAATATACAAATCATTAAATCAATAAAATTCATCATCGTTGATGCTTTCACATTCTCATTAATTTATATATTTAAAAAAAATACGCTACACATGGAAAAAAAATTACGCGAAATTAAAAGTCAATAAGCTGAAGGATCAAGCAAAAGAGCTCACCTTCACTTGCGTTATCAACGTCTTTCGGTGTACCGCATCTTTCCTCAATGATACGTCTACGTTCGGCGGCTTTCCTCTCTTGCTCTTTCTTCAACTCTTCGGCGGCTTTTTTTCTCAACAGTAACTACGCAACGTGTCCATTGAGGATTTAAATGGTAATTTCGCATCAACACACGTGCAACTTACACGCAATTTCTTCTTTCTGTCAGGGGTCATGAAACCTTTCTTGGCCTTCTTTGCTTTGGAAGCTTCTTCCATTCGCTTCCTGACTTCGGCCCTTTTTCGGTCGATTTCGGCCTGCTTGGCCCTTTTCGCCTGAAAACATTCGAAACACGATAATAACGCATGTCTAAAGCAACATTACCTCTTTTAGACGTCTTGAATTTCATCTGCGGAAAAGCGTTTGTAACCACGAACTTAGATAATAAGCATTGGCTTTTCGCCATCTTACGTGCCTCTTCGATTCTTTTCCTCTGTAAAAATAAAAATCAAATATTAGTTTTTGTTTGATAGGCTTATCAATGGAAATGGGTTAACAGATAAACAGAAATTTTAAACGTAGAGAAAGAAACGAAATTTTTTAAATGAAATGGTTTCGTTTTGAGAATGTATTAATAGACATAGATTTGGAAATATTTTTAAACAGTACATAGATTGTAGTGTGTTAATATACGATGTGTTTGTATAGAGTAAGGTGTTTCTAAAGTAAGAGTACATAAATCACTGGTAAAAGATTTAAAATACTATGAAGAGAAAAATGATACATAACATTTCACAAAAGCCAAATAGCAATAAAATCTCAAATTACAAAAAGCTCAAGTACATGATTTATGCGCAATTTTTACTTTTGCGAGGACTCGAAGTTTTACTGATTTTTGCCAAACCAACCTGTCATTTAATTTAGATAACAATTCAAAGGCAATTCAATAAAAAGGCCTAACATGGCAAGATTTTGTAAGCCAACCTACAATATCCGCTTCATATTAGTTCAAAATGAAGACAAAAATGTAATTTCGTGCCTCTTAACAAAGCAAGATTGCTGAAGTAGGAAAGGAGGGGGGGGGGCAACGCATTCAAATTTTTCAAAAATATATCATTCTTGTTCAAAAATCAAAGTTTTATTTTGTAATTTACACAATGATGCCAATTTTTACGAATAATTTCATAATTTGAAATCTGCTAAGGGGTTCTCAAACCTTCAAGTACAAATTATTTGACTTTCTTTCGCTTTTAGAATTTACATAAAAATCACAAAATCTGAAAAAAAGGCCGTTTCTAGATCTAAGAACACCTTGAATAAAAAGACCCTTCATCACACCGCTAAAAACTTCGAGTCCACGAATATCCAAAGCAATAAAACTCGAAAAAAAATCAACCACAAGCGATAATAAGCTTTGCAATTACGAAGAAATACCGTAAAAAGCAAAACGCAAAGCTGAGAACTACGGAAAAAATTCATCTTACTACGTTTGAACTACATGTAACGAGGAGTAGTCTATAAATCCTCGTTTTCGGCACCAATAAATTCACTCAGCCTTTACATAATTACTAGCTTATCGATAAAAAAATTCGATTTAAAAAAAAAATAAACTAAAACGTTAGTTAACTACTGTGATTTGAGTGTATCTCATGTTGTGTATGAAATTCTGTACGAATTTATCGTTTGTAATTTTTTTCCAAGTATTTTAACAAAAGTCTACTAAAATACAATTCTAAATGATAAATCATATTTACATATTTACTAGTCTTTTGAATATCTAAACAAAAGACATGCGAAGCTAAGCGGAATTCACACATACCTCATAATTATATTAAATTCCGTTCGATTAACTACATCGCCCAATCAAATTCAAGATCATGTTTCAAGTCACCAACGGAATCGAATTGAGAAGAAAATGACATAAAAATGAAGAAATTACGTTAATATAAAATAACAAATATCGCGATAATATAAATACACTTATTAACGAGTTAACCTAAAAAGGTACTTACATTTTTCTGAAATCTCATAAATTGATTTAAACGAATAAATTACCGAAATATGTAATCAAATAGGATACTCACCTTACCTCATCATCTGCCATTTTGCTCAAGTTGTCAAATTAAAAACACCTATTGAAATTTCAAAAAAAAGAAATGTATTAATATAGAACGATTTACACAGTAGATGTTTTTAAAACCGAATGCGATAAAATCTCGTTTCGCTTTGGATAAAAGCCAGTTGATATTCGTCGAATGAAGCGTCGTGTAAAGCTACAAATAGGCTATTTTGGTATTTATATGAATTACATTAAATCGAGCTTTATTATTCGCTCGAAACGAAATTCACGACGATGACAAGATAGTTTGAGAATTTAACGAAAATTTATGAAATATCGAGTGCTCCGAAAACCCATTGATGATTATTTACAAAATAACTGATAAATTTTTCAATTATGTTAACGATAGAAATCGCACAAGAAAAAAAGAAAAAAGTGGAGAAGGAATTTTCAATTTTTTCAAAAAATTTCAACTCAGGAAATTTATTTTTCAAAAACTTATCGATGATCGTTGATTACAAAATAATTTAAAAAAATTCTTAAAATTATACTAACGATAGAAAACGTACAAGGGCAAAGGAGAAGGGGAGGGGAGGAATTTTCAATTTTTTCAAAAAATTTAAACTCAGGAAATTTGTTTTTCAAAAACTTATCGATGATCGTTGATTACAAAATAATTTTAAAAAATTCTTAAAATTATACTAACGATAGAAAGCGTACAAGGGCAAAGGAGAAGGGGAAGGGAGGAATTTTCAATTTTTTCCAAAAATATAAATTAATGAAATTTGTTTTAAAAACGAATAAATATAATTTTAACACGTTAGAACTTGAATTTTCCACTCCCTCCTCCCCCTAGAAATACAAATAATAAGATCCTAAATTTTCGTATCATCGAAATAAAAAACAATCGATCAAATAAACAAATTTTTCAGCCATAAAAAAACAGGACGTTATTAATATTTTTACAATATATTTACGAAGGTAAAGGGGCCGTCTTAAAATAGATTTCTATAGTCTTCGGTGGAACTATACAACATCCAAGATCATGCTGCCAACTACGGTGTTCATATCCAATTACTAATCCCATACTCATGCCAAATATACATTTTATTTGTTTTAATAATTGGGAACACTGAATATTAAATGTATTGAATTTTTCCAAACCAATGGCATTTTTATTAGGATATATTCGAGTGTTTATTTCGAAGCACACATGCCCATCTTTCAAAAATTTCCTATTTACGTTTCCAACAAGATGAAAATTTTGGCAATCTATTTTTTTGCTTGTTTACGTATTCATATTTGTATTGGATATAATAGAAAATGAGAATTAAGAACAGTTTTTTCTACGAATTATCAAATTAGGGACTCGCGAATTGATTCGTATCGGTTAATCACGTTTAAAATTACATTTAAAATGCGTTAAGGGCACGTTTGAGTAAATAATTTTTGATAAAAAAATCCTAATCGAGTATATTAACGAATAAACAGAAAATTTAATAAGCTCAGCAAATTAATATTAATATTTTACGTGATGAAAAATCAAACTTCATTAAATATTCAAATTTAAAAAGCTTCTGGAGCTTTTCACTTCAAAGAGAATTAACATAATTATTCAACTTAAGCCGCAATTTCGCATCTTGGTATTTTTAAACGGAACAAATTTTCGAAATTTTCCATCCTTTGCTCTTCTTCTCTCACCTTCTATCCCGTATCAATCATATTTACTCTTTGATAATAAAAAATTACTGAAAATTTACCATCTTCATTCATCTTAATGATCACCTTGAGGAAATACCTATCACATGGTGAGCACTTTGATACCCCCTCGTTTTACGATAACGGAAACTTAATATAAACATAGCGAATTCTCAGATACGTCTGTTGCCAAAAAAGTACACGAACATTTACCGAATTTTTCACGCTTACGTCATCTCATTAAACGTACTATTTAAATTATATAATTAACGAGCTTCGTTTAAGCAACTCCTCAATATCCTGTCTACTTTATAATACAGTAAATTGTTAAATTCTCAAAATATCTATCACGTTTTCGTCATAAAGTTCGTATTTTTTTTTAAATTTTGCAAAAAAAATTCAGCATAATTCACGCAAATAAAATATTTAAGCAAAAAATTCACATACCTAGAAAATTTCGTAAATCCTGCGAAGTCGCGCGAGCACACGCACTAATTTAACTGAGTATCAAGACTGAGGTGAAAACACTAGCGAACTGTTACTTAAACCATAACATAATTGGTGAAGAAAGATCACGTGATAAAAATAGAAATTGAGAGCTTACCGATCTATTTATAAAGAAAATCTAGTCTCTAACGTTTCACCATGTCGGTGTGATTTTTTTCACCATAGAACCTTTGAAAATTGGACTTAGAAAAAATACAGTATACGTGAAATGCTTTATTAAAAATACTCCTAGTTATATGACATAGTAACACGATTTTTTTAACGTTGGAATATTTAAATGAATCCTCTAAATCTAATAAGAATGCGACTACCAACGAAGGCATTTTTTAAATGCGACAACTACACCTCGTTCGTTATAAAATATCACAGAATGCGATTATGGAACGATTACGAATAATTCTCAAGAGAATAATAATTTATATACAAAATAAATCGAGAAACCCGATATAATCCCGTATGAAATATCGTCCTTGTAATGACTTATTCTGAATAGATCCCAGTACGAGAATTTCTTTACTTCTGGTGGTTTATTCAACTGATGTTGAAGTATAGAATTAACGTTATTTTCGATTCGCGTCAACGATAGTTCTACGTTTCTAACGGTGTCTGCGTTTAGGTTACGTAATACTTCGGACATTTCTTTTAGTTTTTGATCAACAGTGTCATCTGATTTGGCTGGAAGCGCCATGGATTTGGTTGCTTGTTCTAATTGTTTACATACGGATTGCAATTCTTCTCTACTTTGCTCAGTTGATTGTAATACCTGTAGATTAATTTTTCTCTTTAATTAGTGAAATATTTCGAAAAATAATTTTCATTTAGTGACGTAAATTTTCAATGTTTTAATATTACTTGCCATTTTTTTCAATTCGATTATTTTTGATCGATTATTTAACGTACTACCGGCGATACCTATCAAGGCTCCGACAACAGACCCAATTATAGATAAGTATTTCGTTTTATTCGCTTGAATGCGTTCCTTTTCGTGACTTTCTTTTACCGCTGATGTCAAAGTTGTAAATAATTCACGTTCTTCTCTTTCATATAAATTGAATTTATCGGTTAATCGTATTTCTTCTTTCAGAAGTTTATGTTCTTTGGTTATCAACGTAATATACCTGCACAAACATTCGTTACTCGATGAACATCAAGTTATCCAATACGATTAACTTACCTTTCTTCGCCTCTGGAAATGGAAGACAACTCTTCTTGTAAATCCTTAATCTTATTTTTAACATCGTTTAATTCTAAAGTAACTTCTCGCCTTTTTTCCTGAGCTGCAGCGAATCGATCTTGAGCTTCGATGACTTTATTTTGGGATATTCGTATCTCATCGATACCAGTCAACTGTTCGTACCATTTCATAAAATCGTACACTTTACTTTTCACCGATTCTAACTGGTTTGTAATCAGTTGCTTATTGGGACTAGTTGATAACGCCGAAGAACTCAATTTACACGTTTCAGATAATCTGACATTTCTTCGTAACACATTCACGTATCTTCGGGAATGAATCATCACATCCATTGCGCTTCGATTGATACTTTTTCCAAATTAAAAAGTAAATGAGCACTGTTCATCGTGAAATTATCAATTCAATTTCATACCTACGTGAAAATAATTACGTTTGAAAACCAGTAAAGATAGATGAATTGAACGAAAAAACCTTGGTACTTACCTGTAAAGTATTACAATAGATAACGATCACTTTGAATGAATGCCAACTAAAAAGAATTGTCTCTTGAAACGAACTTTCAACGTTAAATTACGAATTTATTTATGTCTCGTGCGTTTTCTTCTTTTTTTTTTCATTGAAAAACATTAAATTTGATTAGAAATGATTAACGGTTGAAATGGGTTGAAATACAAATGGCGGACGTCTAAAACACGAATATGGGAGCTTATTCAGGATCGTTCATGACGGGAGTTGGTAATTACGTTGTAATTTACCGTAAATGACGTTAATTCCGGTTAATTCGCAGTAAGTATATTGCTGCATTGAGTGGATAGTAGAATAAATGTATTTTTTTCATTTTTTTATTTTTTTGGCAATAAAATTAACTTAAACTACTGAAACTAGTTTAAAAGTAAATTGAAATAGAATATTTTAAGAATATATTTTATTATTTTAATCTTGAATTCAAAAAATATGATACTCAATTCGATTTTTATCATTTATTTACATCAAATCCGAAAAGGAAAATACATAATGTATTCGTGTTTGATGAAAATTTTACTTCAGTATATTGAAATTCAAAGAATCAATTTGCGAATTTAAAATACGTAAATAACATAGGTATTCTGCGATCTCCAAAAAACTCAAGATTACTTTTAATACAACACCGATATCTTATCAGAAAAAACGAATTTATGCAACTATTTCGAACTCAATCGCGTTCGAATTACGTTTTCATAATTCTTAGAATGTTGGAATAACTAACGATATAAAAAACGGAAATAACTAACAAATTATAATTTTCAAAAATAATTATCACCTTCACAGGCAATTTGCAAAAACAGCCACCTGATCTATTACGCTATTCTCATTTTTCAAGATCGATGAACTCCGACACAAGCAATAAAATAGTTTCCATTCAAGATCACGGTCATTAAATGCCTACATTTTCACTATTTCTCAAACCTTATATCGCTTCGAGTAACACAACGCGTATAAAATCAAAAGATACTTCATCTTGCAACTTGATCAATACCCATTGATCATTAATTATACACATCGAAGATACCAATCGATCGAAAATGATCAACGGCCTTGTCCCATTTCGTAAAATCATCCCAAACCGAGTTTGATGAACCGCTAAGCAAATGGCACCTCCAAATTACTACCGGCATTGTACGTAATAATTTAGGTAAATGTTTTTAGGAAATGATACACTTACACATGAATTGTTCAATTACCGATCATCGATAGTATCTGCCTATTAGGCGCTTTAAAAAAACGGTCTCGTTTTTGCGTCTCTAGAGGAGTGGCGATTAGTACGTCATGCTATAATCGGGATTTTCAGTTCAAGCTAAGTCAACACAACCCGCGGTTCATATTCACGTTCCGCGTGCTTATTTCGTGTATGTACGTATTTCACGTATACACCTTATCTGCCCGCGAAACACCAGATTTTTGAATTTTATTTGAACTAACGATAATGATACAATATTTCGTAACGTTATCGCACTACATTTTTAGATCAGTTCGAGTGCTGTTTTTATCGGGTATTCTAGTTCGGTGATCAAAGTGTAAAATTTCGAGTGAAAAATGTATTACTTCCAGGATATTTTTTCAATTATTATAAAAGTAAGTATAATTCTTGAATTTTCAACAGTGCACTTTTTAATGCTAAATTTTCAAGAATAGGTCAAAATTAGAGGAAATTTACGCAATAAATTCTCAAGGTCAAGGTAATATTCCCCGAATTAATTAACACGTTATCTTATCATTATTACTCTTTGTAGTAAGACATTTTTATCGTAAAAATAATCAAAATCGATTTTAAAAATTGTCGTTGCTTGATATTCTCATCTCATATCTAACTTGCAAGTTTTCCTCAATTATCATCGGTGTACAAAGAAGAGTAAAAACAATTATTTATTTTGATAATGACATCGCAACCGTACTATGTATAAAAAAAAGAGAAAAAAAACGTGTAAGCGTGACACTAGGAACCAGCTCTGAATATAAATTTATTTACTTTTGTAGTACTATTCGTAATGCATTTGTCTTCTCATTCATACTTTATTCACGATGTAGTTTATTTTCTGGTTAAAAAAATACGAACCGGTTTCCCATCACCGAAATATTCATATTGTACAAAAACGTTGTGAAATTTTCATTTTTTTCGAACACTTAATGATTTTAAGTTTCAGAGTAATGGTTTGAATTATTAATTTACATAATAAGTGACAAGTGCAGCAGATTGGTTCTCTTGACAGGTAATATTTCACGTTTTTTTTTTAATTTTTATGAATTGAAATGAAAATTGCTTAACGTGTCACCACGAAGGACATGTGATTTTTCGAGAATACTAAAAACTTGAAAAATTTCTCCGATAATGTACAAAAGAAAGCATATCTATTTGAAAGGAAATAGAATGTACGGGAATTGATAGCGATTTCTTAAAATACGTGCATCAATTTGCTTTATGGATTTATACGACGTCGTCAAGTACCCGCAAGATAAAAGTATTAAAAAATTGATAAGTAGATTTCCGCGTGACAATCTTCCGGTAAATAAAATTGAAAAATTTCAGTATACGGAAGCATATCAGGGCTCGGCGGTAATTTAAAACTACGCAACTCATTCGAGCTACTGTTAGCCACCGCTGACCACATCGTATTTCACTACTTTACGACCCCCGAGGTGGTATTTTACGACAGAATACGAATCGACATCGTATCGATACTATTGTTGGATTCGCGAACGGAATCTCTTAAAGGAATAGTAACGTGTTAAGTATTGTTCGCATTTCAATAATAGTTAGTTACGGTATCCTGGCCACGAAGCATACCTTTCGTGACACCTTTGTAAATCTGTAAAAGTAGATCTATAATGCGCCCACGTCGAAGAATTGATTCTATGAAAAGTGAAAACCATGTTATTGTGTACGGGTGACAAAATGAATTCGTCGAAATTCCACGACATGTGTCCGCGGCCGCATCAAAGTTGAATTTTTCCTATTCTAAATATGGTCATTATTAACGCTCCAGTTGAAGTTCAAGTTAAACGTTTGGACTTGTTCAGCGATTTTTACCCGCCTTATGATATTAATATGTACAATAACGCGACATTCTCAACTATCTGCATATCATCTAGTTTGCATTTCCCAGCCAAGACACGTATAACATTGTAAATTGTAATACGAAGCAAGTCTATTGCCTTAGGTAAACTCAGCTTCTTAACTTCCTGTATACTTTGTATCGTTGATGCCCAGAGATATGTAATAAGAAACGCATCGGTAGCGGTTTTTGATACGTTATAATCAACTCGAGAAGGCAATACCATCGGAGAATTAATAAATTATACATTATTCGTCTCTCATGTGGTAAATTCTTCTACAAATATAACGACTTCATCATGCAGCAGTTCATTTGCATTTTTACATAACGCTAAAAACACTTACGGTACGATGTACGGTGACGAGATGATGAAGAATTTTCCGGCAGTATGATTATTTAACATTACTCACTTACCCTCTCCGGTGATTTTCGTACATTTTTTGGAGTGATAATTCCTAAAATGGGAATTTGTGGAGATATGAGCAGCGAGTTTAGTCATCGTAACCGAAAAGTGATTTAATCATAAATTCACAACACATTACGCGAACACAAACGAACACCAACACACCACGACACCAATACACAAATTACGCACTTCATTTTCCAAAAAACCGACGAAATACACATATCAACGAAACACCGAATTTTAATAATTAACGTACGCGATCATCTTTTGTCATTCCTTATTCGCCATTTTGATCTAATTTGACTAATTTCACACCACTTACATCTACATGCACATTGCACACACACATATACAAAGTTACAAACTAATTAGGTTCCAGGTTGTTCACATGTTATCTGCAGTGATTCGATTGTTATGACGTCACCAATGGTCAATTTTTTTATTTCGATTTTGAATTGATAACGTTGGATTTCGGAGGTTGAATATTTTAAATCGTTTTTTTGGTACTGATAATGGGTTGTATTCATTGAATCATCGAAATTTAAATTCATTTTCCACCTAATTCATGATTTAATAGATGAATTTAAATTAAAAAAAAAGATTGGTCATTGGTTTGGTATTTCTGCGTAACCGTATTGATCGCATCTGATCTCACCACTCTCTCAGCTGATCTTGATACAGGCAATGGTAATTTTTTATGAACGGATAGCCGAATAATTTGAAATTCATCGCTTGATAATACCCAAATTTGTCTAATATATCGGAATATTTTATTTATTCCCAGATAACTATTCAACATTCGAATTCATATCTATTTACATTACAATAAAACTCAGAATAAGTAGCTGTTTAGAATCAAGAATATAAATCAATTTAATATCGTAATCAATTCGATTGCAACAGATTTTTTGCATTATCGGAAAATCTGGAACGCAAGTAATAAACAAACTATAAGTTGGCGTAATTTTATGAGCTGAAAAAAAAAAGAAGTCAAACAAACACTTTAAAACCACCTATAAACTCGATCGATGGTATTTACCTACAAGCGTTATCCAACAACGGAAGAAATAAATATTAACTTTGGCCGTTCTGCGGCAGAACAGAACACTCCAAAAATGTATTAGATTAACAGTATCGGAAGTGGATATAATACTTTTTGAAAAGATTAATCTACTTTTTCCAGCTTGTCTTATGTCTTTTATGTGATGAGACGAGATGATAAATGGCGTTCGTCAAAAAACTACTCGAAAATAGAATAGTTTATTATTAGTAGCAGATACGTTTTAGACAAATTTGTGTGTATCTTGTATAACAGTTTTTCATTTTTGGATAACGAAATTCCTCGATGTGAATTTTGAATGTACAAAGATATTTATAGAATTCAGGTGAAAATTTTATGAGGTTAATGACTGAGTATGATTATTTTCTCAATGTTTACATCTATTACGTCACAATACCTATTCAGCGAAAGTATTATTTTTATTGATGAGTAATTACGATGAAAATTCGTATTCGTGATCTTGTTTATCGGATAATTTCGATTAAATAAAGAGAAAAAAAAACGTGTGTATCAGTAGGTAGGTGTATACTCCTACGCAAAAATTCATATTACAAGTTTGGAATATCTCCTTGAAGCATTTCAATAATTATTATATTATGTGTTCAACGAAATAAAAATAATATCTTAGTCAAACGACAACGTGCAACTTAAAATCTACGCACCACTCAAACCCCTTATTTCATCGCCTAAATCACGATGTAATTTCGAAAAAGAATGCGTAAAGTCACGTGTCATTTAGGTACCAAATCACTCGTGAATATCCTGGTACTGCTTCGTATCAGCACCATTTCGAGTTATACACCCGAACTGGTCACAGAGTATTCCTCTTAATTGAGTATTGAAAGCTAAATGAAGCCGCATTGGGTAGATACAAATTAAAAAGTAAAAAACATGTAATGGAAATAATCAGCAATAAATCTAACTTTCGGTCACGTTTTATGAAATGCCAATCGCAAATAGATTAGCATAATTAGAAGAACGTCGAAACGAAGTTATTTAAGAACTACATAAAACAAAAATAGAGCTATATGGTTAGATAGAACGTACTTTCTATTTATTCAACCACTAAGTACTTGAAAATTTCGGATTAACCATTCATGCGTTTATCAATTTGAAGGAAAGTGAAAATTTATAGCTGAGAGAGACTCGAAAGTCGCTGGTATCTTTTTTTTCGAATATGTTAAATTCACAATTCTATGGTTTCGTAAATTTTACATGTCCTACTTGTTACATTTATTGGAACGAATCAATTTTTGATAACAAATTTCTCACTTTACGTTTTCAAAATTGATCAATAAAGTTGGTTCAATTAAGTCGGTATGAAAGAGAATCATTAAAAACGTATAAGAACAATCATAAAATGGTTTAATCGTGTTAATAAAAGTTATAATCAATAATTACATCGTTATCAGAACCTTTTTACTTGTTGCCTTTTGCCGACGCTATTGGCCATGTAGGTAATTCTATATCTAATCAATTATTTCGATGGGCGATCCTGTGAAGTATTTTTGGTATTCGTTTAAATTTATTACTATATCTTTTTAACACAGTAAAATGCGTAGGTTTACTCTTATGCAATCCGGTGCTTCATTATATGGGTCATTTTTTGATGAGTATAAAATACTAATATTAAATACCACAGCACAACTAATTAGCTACGTGTAACTACGACATTTTAATATAACGACGATTCTTCCTCTGTTCGTTTGCGAAATTGCGATTCATAGGTATTCAAAATTTATTGCAAAAAGACCATTCATTGTAAACTTGATTTATAAATTGTATAGTTTACGACACGCTATTAATGAAAGATGTTATAATTGTTCGTTTAAGATAAACATTACCACCTGCAGTAACGGAAACGAAAAATGAACAGGTATAAAGATGAACGTGTAATGTGTAGAAATTGCTAAGCGGCGAGGCGGCATCATATGAAAGATTTGTTTAAAGAAATCTTATCATTTAACATGCGAACATCTTAAAAAAAGTATTATTAAGCTTCTATATTAATAAAGACAAGTGGTAGTTCGTAGGTAGGCATATATGTTTCATTTATATCTCCGGTATTAATCAAACTTCACTGTAGGCTTAAATATTTGTACAATTTCGGAACAAAATTTAAATCATAGTACAATGAAATTTTTAAAAATGCCCGAGGTGACAGCTCGTTTACTAATAAACTATCTCGCTTATGTTTTACATGCATACGCATTACGCACGTGTTTTTTTTATTTTTTTTTAATATAACTATACCTATCAGAAGAATTTTTCTTAGTTTTCGACAGCGATTATAAATACACAATAATGTTAAATTCACAGCATTCGAAGCACTATTTTTAAAGTTCTTTTAGCACATTTACGATTTTAACATAACTAATTTATGAACTATTATATGTTTTTAGGCGAGTTATTATGAAACATAAATACCCAAGGAAATAAACCAGTTGCGAGGACCAAATCAGCATCGATGGCTCGTCAAAAGTCCAAATGTTGTTCGGTTGGCGTTTTCAAATATTTATTCCATGTCTTTAATATCTTATTTCTGGTAAGTATATCATTTAAATCTTGTTATCTCGATGAAATGTTGTTTGGCATGTGTCAACTGCATCAGCACCTAATTTACGTTTAAAAAATTAGAATCTTGGAAATATTTAACATTTACCTCTTAAAATTAATTGATATAGTTGTTAGATTGACAGTTTTCAGGTTTACATAATAACGATGAAATTTAATCTGAAATAACATTCGTGTATTAAAAACTTGGCGTAATTCGCTAATTTCACATATTTTATAAGGAGTGTTTACATGAAGGCGTTAACGCGCGTTTCTGTCCACGATTCCTGAACTATCGTATCTGCCTGTACGTGCGGTAATCAGATGTGATAGTTCAGGAATCGTGGACAGGAACGCATGTTGAGCCCTTCATGTAAACACTCCCTTAGGGTACCAGACATATTTGCTTATTTCATGTAGTACTTCAAAAAGTAATTATTTGAATAATTTAAAAAAAAATTTTTCAAGATGAAAATTCACCATCTTTTTCATAGATTCCAAAATCTGATAAAATATTGCTTTCAAAACTTCCTCTTGTTGGTTTTTGACTTGAAAAAAATATTATCCAAAATAAGAAGCTACAGGAAGAAGATAAACGTACAAAAAAATCTATTCACTTTGTTTACCTTTATATGGTACAAACCTATTGATAGACACAATGGTGAAATACCATTGTCAGAAGACCGTTACTTAGGTAAATCATGCGAAAAAGCCATCTGTGAAGGGGACATAAAACCGCAAAGCGTAATAAAATGCTGCTAAATTAAGTTACTTCAACGTTCGCCAGTAAAAATATCGATGCTGATATTTTTGTCGATCGTAGAACTACTTTTGTAAACAAACAACAAAACAATTAGCAAAACGAATTATTCAATTTGATTAAACGTCTGTTTGAAAAATCAAGTGAAACCTTTAAAATGCTTTGTTTATAGAGTGGAAATTCAAAGTACATTTTAAATACTCCAAATGATCCTACCTCTCGAAACGCCCAAAGCGTTGGAATAATCGGGTTCTTTTTCTATTATACTACCTGCATTAATGATACAAAATCATACGTTATCTGATTCTGGGATTGTTCATTTTTCATATTTTAAATCAGTTTAATCGTGTGAACTGCGCTGTAGGGAAAGGTAATAAATATAAATGCTCGATCATTATTAAATACTTATCTTCACACATAAGTCCTGCGTATGGTTTAAATTACGTGGATTCGTAATTAATACGATAAAAGAATTCATTTCGTACAAAGACACCTCTTTGAATTGTTTCGGCGCCTAAATAGGTATCTACAACTGCTGATTGATTTTAGGTCAAAGTTTACCAAGTTATCAGATTTTCAATCAGGTGATCTTTTATCTGAATCTTCAAGCTCGTGTTCGAATTAACATATTTTAATAGGCATACTTTATCGAATAGCATGTATTATTTTTACTGCTACAATTCGAGTAGTTGGAGATTATCAAGCTTCACATACGATTTGAGATCTGTTCAGATAATCTACAAAAAATAATCTATTTGCAATAACCACGTGGAATGAGTTATTGTTTATTTCGTTTGTTTATAAATCGGCACTGATAATGAGAGCCACATGCATATGACGTAACTAAAAATTTACGCCCTAAAGGGAGTCGAATATTTGAATAAATACCTCTTTAGTAGTTTTAAGTAAACAAAAGTTTTTGAATATTTTTTTCAGCTGTTGAATTCGCCGAAAAGTTAGTTTAAAGGCGCCACTTCGTATTAATTGCATCATTTATTTTGTTTATTGAGCTTTCCTTTATCTCGTTAAGATATTTGTGTCGCCCAAGGACGAAATCGTATAAACAATCCACATTTCTCAAAAAGAAATCATATGCTCGGTTTACTTTTGCACAAAACAGATCCCGTCGAAGTTATTTTCTAATGAAATTATGCAGAAACATTCACATGAATAATTTTCGCATAATATGTACTCGCTACTTGCTACTTATCGTTGGGTAGGTAGATTCAAATTCAACGTATCAATGTGATTTTTTTTCAATTATAAAACCAACCTTGAAGATATAATTTATAGTTACTATTTTCGGTACATTTATCCCAAAAGACATAGAAATGATGAATTTTGAACACAAATGTTAAAGTACCTACATTACAAATATTGCAAACATTCTAATTACCTATCTTTATATTCGTTAATATATTTTACGACTTAAGTAAGCACTAGGCCGTAAATTTCACAACATAGTTATAGTTAGACATGAGGTAGACAATTTATGTTGTAGTTAGTAGTAGTTTATGAAATTTGTACAATTTTACAAAGGCGCTAGTAACGATTTGAATTCCATTTTAATACTAGTTTAAATGCTAATAAACGTGGATTTGTCGTAGTTGTTATCAACATGGCAAACTATACAATTTAGAAGCCTACGTTATCATAAAAACGGCAGCTTTATTTTAAAAAACCACTTTTCGGAAGAATTCACGACATCAACGGTTTTTATATTTTTTATATAAATGAAACGAGTACAAACGACAGAGTATATAGGGCTTTTACTATATGAGAATCTATAAATAACATATGATTGTCTACTCGTGTATATGCTCGTTTCAACTGATACACTTTATAAAATCGTATACGCACTAGGCCCAGTTAATTTATTACCATTATATTGCTAATGATATTATCGGTATTTAAATAAGAGTATTTCACTATATGCGAAAACTGGTTTATTATTTTTAATACGAATTTGTGGCCGTTTCAATCCGTGTAGTATTTTGCATTTAAACATATTTTATTCGCTATACGAAAGGCCATTCATGTAGCCATTAGTGCATTTAGGCGTAAAATAGTTACATGAATTGGTTTACGATGTGCAAAAAAAATTTACTCCAAGCACACGCGCTTTCAATGCCACTGATAAATGGAAAACAATAAATTAAAAGATTACGTGGCACGTGTTGGCGTATCAAGATTTCAGAAAAAAATCTATCGAATCGGTGTGTTCTCTTCTATGCTTCAATAATAATAATAATGCACCAGAACACGATACATGTGTAAGGCTATAGTGCTCATTTCCTTTGTAGATTCGGCAACTGCCGCTATACAATGCGATGGTAATTGTGAATGGTACAATTTTTTATGCATTGTGGAATCGATACATTGTACGACGAAATGGCTGTTAGATATAGTATTTGTTGCTTCAATTACCAACGGTTTATTTTTCATAAAAATACGTGTTTTTATGGAATTTCAAATTTTTTACAGGTCTCAGGACTTAACGTTCTGGTTGTAGCGATTTGGAGCGTGTTTTGGAGATCTCATTATGTTAACGTTCAAGAAACACCAACCTATACAATTATTGTCCATGTACTATTAATTATCGGAATTCTCATCTGTATTATAAATATCATGGGTTATGTAGGAGTTTGGAGAGAAAATCGATGCACAATTTTTTGCGTAAGTTTGCAAATTTAGTCCATGTCTTATTGCTTACTTGTAAGTGGCCTTTTAGCGACACTGATTTATTATAATTTATAACAATGTATGGCGTTATTTTCGCAGTTCACGTTTCTGCTAATGGTGGTGTTCTTAGCAGAGTTATGTATCGGAGTGATGTCATATGCTTATAAACAAGATGTACATAAGGAGATGGAACTATATTTAAATTCTACATTTGTAAATCGCTACGGCGTCGATCCAAAGCCTACAGAAGCCATTGATTATATTCAGAAAAAGGTATACACGATGAAATTTTATACGCAGAATAGTCATTTGTCGAGTTTCATTTAAAATAATTATTCTTTTAGTTACGGTGCTGTGGTGCTATGCGATTCGAAGACTGGAAAGCTAGTCAATGGTATTTATTAAGTAATACGAGTAGTGTTCAAGTACCTGAATCATGTTGCCGATCTCCAAGTTTACATTGTGGAAGAAGAACCCATCCTAGTAATATTTTCTATAATGTAAGTTATTTTTTCAACATTTCGTGATCTAATCAGTTATTTACATTTGTTTACTTAATGAATTTAATTAACCGTTGCAGGGATGTATCTATAAATTAGAAAGCGAGATACGTGATCATTTATCGATTATTCAATGGATTGCATTATTTATTGCAGGATTACAATTTTTTGGCATTTTATTATCGTGTGTTTTATGCGTAAGACTTAAACCTATTTATTAATTTCAATTTGATGTAAACTCTTTAAATGTTGATATCTTGTTATATTTTTCATGTGAATTTCTTGTAATTAGATCATTTGGATCGCTACTATTGTATTGTATACAAAACACATTCTTCGTTTGTTGTTTCTTTTTTTTAAATAAACTTTTTTGTTTAACGTTTATAAATTTAATAGCGTAGCCCGCATAAAGATTTGTCGCTATGTCTATGTAACATTAAAATACAAAGCAATTAAACGCAATTAAAAAATCACCGAGATATAATAATAGCCGATTGACTGGATAAACGTATCAATTAACATTGCGTGTAAAGGTCACGAAATTGTAAACCAACGTTAATGTCAAAACGAAAAAAATTGGTCTAGTTCATTAACCATGGTGGATCAGCTCTTGACGGGAGTTTTTATTTCAATGGTAAAAATCGATAAAGATGGATAAAAAAAACTATAAACTATTTCCAGCTTTTAATTGCCTCTGGAGAAGGTATGAACCCTACAAATGTTGTAATTATGTAAATGCCTATGTTGGAAAATTTTAAATCGAAATTGAATTATCGGAAAGTTTTGTCCTGGGTGATGGTTACCTACCTAAATAACTTTTTCCCCAGATTTTTTTTCTATCACGTCAAGTTTAACTCCTCGAAACGCGTTTCAAAATTTTCAATCGGGATACTACCCCTCTTTTAACCTTTATTTGGTGGCATAAAAAAATTGTTTTTTACAAAAAGTGAAATAATGAGGAATTTCTTTTCAATCAACCGAAGTTTATTCGTTTCTGTAAGCTGAACCCTTCACTTTACCCCTC